>JAOXJP010109228.1:0-14156 GCA_025762735.1 Platanus orientalis
TTTAACAAGCATAGACTTTAGCATAATTTAAAACATGTATGAATGAGAGAAACCGCCCTAAAAAGGCGGGTATTTGGTGTGCCTAACACCTTCCAAAAATGTAACTAAACAACTTACCCTAAATCTCAGGAACTAAGACCAGTACAAAGAGTCAAAACCCCTAGACCCCCGAGTCTAGACTTCTCTTCTTCTCTAGAAGATGAGAACCGATGTCCAACTCCATCGGTTAAACCCGAGTTGGTGGCAACTCCAAGAAAAGCCTAACTCTCTTGTAAAAGGGTTAGCAACCTCTCACGCACCGGCCTCATGCACCAAAGAGTGGGCCCGAAAACCACGGGCAGGCGGGAGCATCCGAACGCCGATGTCCACACCCCTTCTCTTCTTTGTTGGATTTTTTAATCTACCATGCCGACACCATGTCAAAACGTGATTTGGGGAAAGCTCCCATATGTGAGTAGGTCAAATGCCCAAAAACGTCATCCATCAACTGCGGAGCATTAAGGAACTCCACCGCCCTCCACAACTATACCAACATCTACTCGAAGAAGTAGATTTTTATCAAGAGATATGAAAGCAATCGACCCTCCATAACTTTGCAATAGGCACAACTAATCTAAATGATGGGTGGATGCAACTCACCGTTATCAAAGGCAAGGTGCAACAAGAAGTCATTCGTATCTTTTACTCCGACCTCCACAACACCGACTACACTCTTCTCTCCTTTGAGATAAAGGTCTACGGAGTTTGTATGTTGATCAATCTGGACCAGATTGCTATGCTGTTGGGGATTGCTCACCCCATAACTAATGTTGTTGTCTTTCCTAATGAGGGGATTGATAAAGTTCACATTTCTAAGCTCCTCGAGAGAGAGGGTAGTTCTTGGTTCGGGAAATTGCCAACCGCTAAGTGCTATATGATGGCAAGGCTACTTGATATCATCCTTGTGCAAAATCTATTGCAGACGACGCACAAGACTGCCATGACAAATGATAGAGTGAAAGTTCAGACGTCCCAACCATCATGTGCCAGTTTATGCCGCAGTCATCCATCAACGATGGGACGAAGAGGGGTCTACCTTATGGAATGCTAGTCACTCAAATTCTAGAGCAGTGCGATGTCACGTTCCCTAAAGACGTCGTGACTCTTCTACAAGGCCTTCTAATTGATGATGCTACCATTAAGAAGATGGAAAATCAGAGGCAAGCTATGCCACAAGAAGCTGGAGAGGCAACTTAGCCTATCTCAGCTCCTTTTCATGTTCCTGCACTAGTAGAGGTTCCACCACCAGCTTCAGAGCCTATAGCAACTAGTACCTCTGCATCTGTACCCCTAGCTCCTCCCACCTCAGAGACCACAGCCCCAGTACTTTTTGTGACTCTACCTCCTATACTCTCAGCTCTGATCCGAGATATTCATGGTGATTTTGGGTACATTCTCAAGTGCTTTGACCACCTTGGAAGGAAGGGGGAAAACATGGATTAATGGCTTTATCCACATTGAGGCCATTGTTGATCCCTCTAGCTACCCAGCAACTAGAGTTGTCCTAAATATCCTTGTCAGTGATGATGAGGACGAGGATATGTAGAGCCCATAGTCTTCTTTTTTTATGAATGTATTTCCCGTTTCTTTTGAACTTAAACTTGTAAATCTTTTGGGAATTAATGAAAATCTCATTTTAACGATGCTCTACACTTTGTTTTGCTATGGCATGTACTCTCTCCATATTTTTGACATATCCTATGATATGCATTTCGTATAACCTCTTTGGTTTCCATGCTAAAAAGGGGAAGAGTTAAGTAAAAGTGATAAGTAAAATTTGCCAATTTTGAAAATCAAAGGCAATTTTGAACTAAAAAAATAGGATATCATACTCAGGGGGAGTAAAAATGAATTGCCTAAGTTAGGGGGAGCAAAACATAAAGATTAATGGATCTTTACATAACTATTATTCTAAGCAATGATCAAGTGAAACATCTTGAAACTGTTTGCACTCAACTCATAATCACTTGCACTTATGATCATTCATTGTACTTGATAATTCACTTCATAGGCATTACATTCACTTGTTTGCTTATGTGTTATTATACTTTATCATTTGACTTGACTAATCTTGGGTTAAGAAAGGTCTACTTTTGTCAAATGAGTTTTAGGGACTTAAAGCTAAAGCACATTGCAAATGTAGAGCAATCAATGAAAAGCCTGAGCATGTATCAAGGGGGAGAGCCAAAGAAATTCATTCAAGATATATGGCTTGAGTTGGAGTCCATGTAATCATTGTAATATTCATTTTGTATTTCATTTTCATGTATTTTAAGTTTTTCCATGGAATTCCCAAAGGGGGAGATTGTAAATGTAATGTATTGTAAATTCCATGAACTATAAAATACATCTATTGTGTAGATTAAGACATGAGTGGTGTCATGTTAGAGTCTAGGAGGTTCTTGGTCTCTAAGCATTATGAAGGTCATCATCAAGCATAAAAAAGATCTTAAGGAAAGCAAACCGGAAGCAAACAAGTCATTCCGAAGGGTTCACACTTCACTTTGAACTCTTAGAAGGTTAAATAGGTAAAATAGCATGGCCATAGTGAACCAATGGTTCATAGAGGATGTATGAAGGCATACAGAACTTTCCAGACTAAGGAGGGGCGATCCCAAGTCACTATAGCCTTTCAAAGGGGTTTGGAGCTGTTTATCATGACTTTGGATTGATCCAAACCTCCCAATCGATCCAAATAATTTGGATCGATCCAGGATCGAACTAGCAACTCTCGGGTTATAGGTTCTAAGTGTTTTTTGCAATTGGATCAATTCAGGATCGATCCAAAGTCACGAAAACACTATATAACGGTCAAAACTTTAAAAAAATCATTTTAAATCAATAGCCTATGTTGTTTGACCATTGGGGGATGTTCTAATCCTATGGACACAAGTAATTTTCGTCCATTATAAAAAGGATTGAACCCCAAATGAGCAAAGTATTGGTTCTTGATAAATCTCTATGCTTTGTAATTTCTATTGCTCATTTTTTTGTTAGATCTTGAGAGATTTAATTTCTAAATCTTTAGCAAATCTCTCTCTCTATACTTAGATAGGTAAATCCATACCAACACCATTCCATTGCCACCTCTCTATTCTTGCTTAGGCACATCTTTTAGAGGTAGGCTACAAAGGGTTGTCTAAAAGGAAACCCAAGTAAAGAAAGTGTGGGAGTGTGTATCACATCTTGCTCAAAGAGGAAGAACCCACCAGAATTGATTCTACAAACTTGAAGAACCAACTAAGAAGACTTGAGGAGCTACAGTCACATCTTGCTCAAAGAGGAGCAACCCCAACTTGTGTGCAAGGCAACACTAACCTTCAAGAGGTAATATTTTTCTTTAACTTTATTTAAGTTATTGAAATCTCTCCCGTCGGAGACACCAGTAGTGTAAACCTTTAGTTCTTCCACCGGAGACACCGGAAGAGTAAACCATAGACCACACCCGTCAGAGACACTGGGTGTAGCATGCTAGGCAAGTAGACTAGGCTTTTTGTTTAATTTTAGCCTTGATTGTACTACTTTTAATCTTAAAAAATTACATAGCTTGTGATGAGCTTTTGAGAATGGATATAAGCCGTTATGCCAAACCACTATACACAACTTGTGTGTATTGTAATTTCTTGTGGTTTTCCTTTATATTTATCATTTATATTGTCAACCATTGCACATGTTGATATAACCTCACATGCAATACAATTGAACATATTCGTATTCATGTACACAATTCAAATTGTAATCAAACACCATGAATAACTTAATTAATTAAATAAGCAATTGAATTTGGGGTAATTGAAAAGAATTTTAAAAATATCCTATTCACCGCCCCTCTAGGATCAATATTGGAATTTCATAAGTTTGTTATCAAGTAGAAGATCAATGAGATGTAGTCAAAGTCCTACTTGGACATGGACAGTAATGTTTACAACCTAAAAGGATACTAAATACAAATAATTTTTAAATAGATTTTAAAAAATTAATTTTAAATTATTTTTAGGCAAAACATCTTAATTAATTGATAAATTATTTTATTATCAATTTAAAAAAAATTAAATCACAAAAATTCAGATTTTTAAAAAAAATTTAGTCAGTACGGTATTCTATAAAGCATGTGCAAGTGGCTACCAGCGTAGTGCGCACGCTTACTACACATACACATGCATCCATGCGTGCTACACCTACAGTGTGCCTAGGCGTGCCACCCGCGTGTGCTTCCTATGTCTTGCACCCTCGTTGCCTGCTTGCCACCCACTTTTGCCTGCCTGTGTGTGCGCCTCCGCATGGGGGTGCTATTGCACGTGCACCTAGGGCCACAGATGCATAGGCGCCTCTATGCCTAGCCCATGCCATGGCCTAGCTGGTGGCCTATGAGACCCTATTTTTGGTGTCCCTCATGTCCCCACTCATAAAATCATCATCCGGGTGAATTTTTTGGCTATTCGAAATGTTGTGGACTCCTTGAGATGCGAGCTACCCAACTAGATAATCTTAAACCAAAAGTTTTTTGTCCAACCTGTATATTGCATAAAGACATTTAAGGTGTTCGGTAAAATTCATAAACCAACCTAGATAGCCCCATTGGACTAGTTATGACTGGTCTGACTTATATTTTACATATGTGATTATACATGACATGTTTGACTAGGGTTAACCAGGTTTAACCCAAATTGACCATGTTTAACCCGAGTTGACTAAGTTTAACCAAGTTTGACATACTTTGACCTAATTTGAATTATGGTTATTTAGTAAAGACCAGGATAGACCAGTATAGACAAGGGTTAACTAGTGAAGACCAGAGTTGATTACAATTAATCAGTGAAAACCAAGGTTGACTAAGATTAATTAGTAAAGACTAGGGTTGACTAGGATTAACCAATGAAGACCAAGGTTGACTAGGATTAACCAGTGAAGACTAGGATTAACCAAAGTTGACTAAGGTTGACAAGGTTTGACCTAGTCTGGCCTACTTTAACCAGATTTGTATTAGGGCTAACCAGAGTAGAGTAAGGTTGACTAGGGTAGACCATAAAATACTAAGGTTAACTAGTGAAGACTAAGTTTGACCATAGTTGACTAGGGTATACTAAAGTTGACTAGTTTGACTGAATTAACAAAGGGTTTACTAGTTTAACCCACATTAACCAGATTTAACTAGACCAAACTAATAATAGGTCAATAGAATTTTCTAAAAAAAATATAAGTATATGAGATACACTGTTGTCCACAATTTGATTGGGAGGCAACAAATATAGTGGGAGCTAAAAGATTTAATATTCTTTTAATGTTGCAAACTAATGTCCATGTGAATAACAAGTAATGTGATTGTTTATATTTTATGTGCAATGTGATTATTTACATTTAATGTGTAATGTGATTGTTTACTTTTCCTGTATAATCTGATTATTGGAATGGTATGTTATGTTAATTGGTTTGACCAGAATAAACTACTGTTGGCTTAGTTTGACTAAGAGTTAATCAAAATCAATTAGTTTAACTAGAATTAACAAGAGTTGATCGGTTTGACCAAATTAGACTAAGATTGACTTAATGAACTAAGTGTTGACCAAATAAGATCAAGATTGACCTAAATGACTTAGGTTCACTAGATATGATCTAAATAAACCCAAATGTGGACATCAGGGTGTGGGAGGGTTCAGGTTTTCCCTCTCGTCCATGATTTCTAGGCCCATTTTTTGGTGCGTGAAAGGTCGCCAACCCTTTTATATGAGGGTTAGGCTCTTCTAGGAGTCAACACCAACTCGGGGTTAACTGATGGAGTTGGACATCGGTTCTCCTCTTTGGGGGAAGAGGAGAAGTCTAGACCCTAATGTCTAAGGGTTTAACTCCTAATACTGGTTTGCATTATTGAGACAAAGGGTAAGTTGTTTAGTTACATTTGAGGAAGGTGTTAGGCACCCCAAATACCCTCCTTTTTAAGGCGGCTTCTCTTATTCATACATGATTTAAATTATGCTAAAGTTCATGCTTGTTAAATGTAAAGTTATTGGTCTGGACCACCCCCGTGGTGTAGTCATTGCAGTTGCACCTGAGACATAGTCTCAAGCTACCTACATACCCGATCTTATATGCTTCAATGTATTCCTAGGGTTTTATCAGGATCAAATTACTTGTAGTTCTAGGGGTTTGTTGTGTGTACCAATCTCAGTCGTCAAGTATGTCTGACTATGAGAGTGATTCAGGGTAGATTCATTTTTAAATTATTTCTATACTTACAAAGTACTCCGCATTGCTGCAAAATGTGGACAAGTTAAGGACATGGGGGTCAGGACTATGTTATACCAATGTGCATAATTTTGATAACCTAATTGGACTATGGTCAAGTCCTAGGGTCTTTGGGTCATTAACCATTGCGACATGACCTTATGGTAAGGTGAAGACTGTTAAAAGTGGGGACAAGTTGAAAAGTAGTGATTGGGTAGGTTGACTATACTTGATTGCACTAGCGTAGAAGCCACGACCCAGGCGTTGTCTCCCAAGTAAAGTTTAGGTATCAGATACACTTGGAAATCACAAATGTATAGTCAACCTTACTATGATTATTGGGAAGCTAAAAGAAGTATTTGCAATGAAGGGATTCCTAGATCATGTCTATGGAATGAAATGGTTTGAAGATGAAATTAAACTGGGAATAAAGATGGGTTTCATTTATCTTTCATAGGCTTAACGCTTGAATTTCACTCTAACGCCTGAATTTAAATCAGGTGAAATTCAAGTGTCAGTTGCTAGAAGCCAGCAACTGATCTCAAGTTTTGAGCCCCTTGTGTGAGTCTCAAAAAGGTGAAGAGTTATAGAGAGGGGTGGGACCTTTATGTGGTCTATGGCCTGTCCAAAATGAAAAGCCAAACATTCAAGAATAGAGTGTTTTTTAACATAGGCCTAATGCTTGAAATTCATCCTGATGCCTGAAATTCCTATCAACACCTGAATATTTATTCAGGCATTGGAATGAAAACAGAGACTATGGAGGTGCCTAAGCATATGGATGAATTCCAAAATGTCATTTGCCTGTAAAGGCTTTAGAAAAGATCAGGGTTCACTTGGGTGGGTCCCAAATCCTAATGCCTAAATCTCTCCAATGCTTATATTTACTTTCAATGCGTGAATGTTTAGGTTTGGATAGTATGCACTTTAGAGAGCATATCTTTCTCCATAAAATTCTAAATCGAGTGTGGTCGGTTAATTTGGAAAGCTAAAAGAAAGATGTTTCCAACCATATATTATATGTCTATGTTTGTCTAACACCTGATTGTAAAACTAATGCCTGAATTTGCTGTCAATGCCTAAATTTTAACAGATTAAAATTCAGGCGTTAGGTTTGGACAGTCTGCACTCCGGAGGGCATTTCTCTCTCCATAAAATTCTAAATTGAGCATGGTCGGTCAATTTAGAAATTTGAGAGAGATATATTTCCAACCATATATGATGAGTCTATGTTTGTCTAATGTCTGATTATGAAACTGACACCTATATTTACTATCAACACCTGAATTTTAACAGATTAAAATTCATGCGTTAGGTTTGGACAGTCTATACTCCGAAGGATATATTTCTCTCCACATAAATCCAAATTGAGTGTAGTTGGTCAATTTGGAAAGCTGAGAGAGAAATATTTCCAACCATAAATGATAAGCCTATGTTTATTCTAATTCATGATTGTCTAATGCCTGAATTTTAATTCCCTTAAAATTCAGGCATTAAGCCTAGACCCAAAATCCAGGAACCTTGTTTCGGCCATTTGGACCCCTGAGAGGCATTGAAAAAATAAAACCTTTCTACCATATGTAGGAATATACCATAGAAATAACATATCTAAAAATTAGCTCAAGATCATATCTAAAGAATTCTATAAAAAATCAACAATAATTCAGCTGAATCTAGGCCATATAGAACCTAGATTTTAGGGTCTGTTTGGGGGGCCATATCGAGGCCTTCCACAGCTCATGAAATCACCAAATTAAATATACTATCTATCATACATGTCTACTATAACATAATCAAATTTGAGCTCTAAAAAAGTTATATAAAATTCACAAAAAATTCTACACTAAGGCATGCTCAGAAATGAAAGCAAGTAGAGGCTATTGAGCCTCTACTGTGTAACTTGAATTGAAGCAATGATTTAGCATAACTTGGACAACATAGCAACATGTAAAACTAGCATATGAGCATGGGGATAATGAAATTGGATAGGGTTGAGGCTTACCTTGGGTCCAAGTGGCCTAGGGTTTGCACAAATCCTTTTTATTCATCTTCTTCTTCTTCTCTCTTTTGGGATTTAGGGTTTTTGTTACCAACCCTATTGAGCATGAATTTGGGAGTATTTATAGCCTCCAAAGGGTTAAGTCAAGGGCTAAGATTAAACCATGAGTTTATTGAGGTGGAGGGCTAGGATTAGGTGAAAGGGTGTTGAGGTGGAAGGGGGTTTTGAAGTGGAAGGGAGGTTTTGTGTTAACCTCACTTAAATTGGTGACATGGCATAAATAGGAAACAATTGTAGTGCCATGTCACCCACATGGGCTCTTATGATTGGTTGGGTGGTTGTAACCCATTGTTTGGCAAATGGGGAATTGAGGGGGGTGGTATTGTGTTAACTCACTTGGATTGGTGACATGGCACCAATATGAAACAATTGTAGTGTAATGTCATCTACATGGGCTCTTGTGATTGGTTGGGTGGTTATAGTCCATGGTTTGGCAAAGGGTGGATTGAGGGGAGCATCATGGGGATTCTCATCTAAGGGTGAGAGCATTTGGGTCTTTTGTAAGTGTGAATGCATTTAATGAGGGTAATAAGGTAAAATCCAAAAAAAGAGGAGCTCATTAACCTTAAAATACATTGGTTTTCCTCTATTACCTATCTAGCTTACTTTATGGGTTCTTGTACTCAAAAACATGTGAACTTAGTAACTATTTTTGAAGTCTTGAACATTCCGGTCGTAATGGATTAGTCGAACTGAATTACGAAAAAGGTAAGGGGTGAAATTAGGGGTTTACTAGCCTTAAAATGCTCTTAGAAAATATTGGAGTAGCAAGATGATAAAGTTGATCCTAGATCTTCAGATGAGAGATGGCCCTTGGTCCAGGTGAGCCATAGCCTTTGACTATGTTGAACTATAATACTTGAGTAGAAAACAGGGTTAAAACCCTTTTTTGGTAGTTTGAGAACTTTAGACTAGAGATGTTGCTGGTTTTTCTATAGATCTCCTTCATGTACCATATTTGGGGGATTTGAAGCTTAGGAGGTCCTAGGGATACAGGAGCTAACAGACTAAATATCGGGTTCCTAGGCAGCTAGCAAGAGATTTTAGAAGCAAGGTCACTTAGATAGATTGAGTTTCTATATCTACATAAATGTTGGTGGAATTTCCTACAATGCTAGAGTTTGTGAAATGATCTTTTGAGGGCATAGATGAAACTGAGAAAATGGGCTTGACCTTGCTGTATTCCAGTGTAAATTTGATACTCTAGAGGCCTTGAACTTACTGTGGGGTGGCCACTGACAGTCAAAGTTTCTGAATTTAGGTGATCTTCTGAGAGTCAGTTGAACATTTGATTTTTAAACCTGATTTATTGGTCTTTTGGAGTATTTGAGGGAATCTAAGCAGATAAGTTTTACGAAAGTTTATGCTCCTTAGATAGTTTTTGAAGGCCTTGTGATTCCGAAGAGATGGACATTGACTAATCCTGATTTAGAGGTCTGGAGAACATTCTAGCTCCATATGAGCAAAATCCAACTAAACAACTTTTTGACCTCTTGAGTAAGATTTGAGATTTCACAAAGGTTTAAGATTTTGAAATCCTTTTCTCAAAACTAAAGAATTGAAGCAAGGGTCGAGGATGAGATATAACAATTAACTTTTTTGGATTTAGAATTCAGATGAATCTTTTAGAGCTTTTGCAAGGGCCATTTCTTAGTCAAAGTCATCATAAGTTGAGAAATTAGTTGTTGTCATTCTCGAGTAATATCTACTCTGTGATGAGTTCCTCAAAATAGGGAGAAGCAGGGATGCATAGGATATGAAATTACACCATTCAGATAATGGGAGAAGCTTTGAGGATCCTTTGAGGGTCTAGGGGTAAATTCCTGACAGTGAAAAGGGAAAAAGGGTAAAATGACAATTTTTCTCCCACAGGTTAAAAAATGTGAAAATGAGGATTCTTCACCTGTGATGCTTCACGACAAGAAGACTTATGTAGGAGAGATAAATTTAGTGATCTAAGTGGTAGACAATGAGTTACGAGCTTTTAAAGGTAAAAGGGCAAAATGGTAATTTTTTCACCTATGGTGCTTTGTTGATGGAAGACTTATAGAGGTGGGAAAGATTGAAGATAACATGGATGGAGCTCTTAAATGTGGACCTTCAAAATCTTGTTGATGCTTTGATGAAGGATTAGGGTTTGACATGAAATAGTGTATTTAGACTATAATAAGGTGCTTTGACTAATTCATTCATGCCTAAAATATCCAGAGAGACTTCTTAGGGAATACCTAACCTCCTAGAGTCCAGGTTTGTTCTTTCTAAGATAAGGGTGCTTAAGGTCTTGATACTTAAATATTGTTATGCTATTCTTATGCCATCAAATGACCCGAGTCAAAATTTGGGTGTTGACACCAAATAATCTATAGTTAACCAAATTATACTAAGGTTGACCTAAAGAACTAAGAGTTAACTAGATCATATCTAATTCAAAATAATTAAATGGGATTGATCAAATAAAATTTGGTTCTACTAAAATTGATTTAGTAAAAATTAGTTTGACTAAGATGCACTCAATTTGACAAAATAATGAATCTATTTCAGTAAAACCTTAATTAGAATATGATTGATCTCCTAAACCACTTGTTGACTTGATAACACAACACAACACAAATTTTATGGTTTATAATCTAGATTAAATAATTTAATTGGTATTTTGGCACTGCCTAGTTGTATGTGATACATGAGGTATTATCAACGTGATTGGAGACCTTAATGGTAGAGGGAGCTTAAGTTTGATACTCTATGTAGCTATCAGATAATTATGATCATATAATGATCAACATGTGTAAATATAATCATGTGATGATTAATATGTGTCAATGTAATTTTGAGATGGTTAATGAGTGCGATAATATAGTGTTTTATTTATAAAATGCATAGTTGAAATGTTTATGCAATGTTTATGACATGTGATGTTAGATGTTCTTAATTATAACATGAGATATTAGATGTTCTTAATTTTGACATGAAATGTTAGACCTGTATCATCAACGTAGTAATAACATGAGATGTAAATGAAAATGGTGATTTGATATTTCGTGGGATGTAAATAGAAACGTTCTATACATAGTTATGACATGAGATATCAAAAGTGAATGAAAAACTTAGTAATAATATAAGATATTAGAAATACTAAGTTATGATATGAGATATTATTAATGTATAAATAATATGAATTAATAATGACATAAGATGCTTAACCAAATATCCCTCATTTTGAATATTAAGTATAAAAGCAGAAATTGTTTCACAAAATAATTTATGTGGCCTTCCACTATCAGTGAATAAAGATTTCATCTAGAATAGGTTGGTTGATGCCCATAGGATAAAACTATATTTGTTTTTAGTTTATTTATTCTTATTCACTACTTAGGATAGGTCTCGGTATGACTAATAGGAGTGTAAACCCACACGATACATTATCCCACAGTACATACATTTAGGCATGATTCTTTTAGAGGCCAGGAGGAGATCAGAAATCACAAATCTGGAAAAGAGATTAAATAAGATTTTACCAGAAATTGATGAATAGTATATATCCGCCTAATCAAAGCTAACATTATTGATACTTATAGGATAATATTATGTTTAGAATGATTAGGCTTCTTATGATCACTTAGGATCTTAAATGAATCCCGATCCTATGACAAATAAGGGAATCATGGAATTAATAAAAATGTGATCAACACCATCCAATTTTTAAAAACCCAAAATTAGATGGTTGGTTTTATGTGATGATGATGCTTGTTTGATATAAGATATCAAAAGTAATGACAATTATCTTTCTTCAAAAGATTATTATTAAAATAATTTAATATGTCTAACTTTATGAACTAAAAGTTAAGATTTTAATTATGTTTCAAATTAAAAGATTAGATTAGTTCACATCACTAAACCTTTAAGAAAATAAAGGAACTCAGGCACAATGGAAACATAGTGAGTCGAATTATGCCGAAGGGCAGGAAGCTATAATAAGCTTGGTAAGCATGTGAACACAATAAAGATACTCATGTTTGATGACCACATCTTCACAGATGATAAAATCATGGAATGATGGTGATCATAATGAGTCAAAGTGTTTGACCAGATGTTAGTTTATGCGATTCTTGCCTTCTTGCAACAATTAGTTTGTGTCATATAAAGATATGAACTAGGTATGGTTTTACTAATACTTGGGTAGGATGATAAGAATCTCATTAAAAATAAAGATAAGTGTTTACTTTGCTAATTATAACAGTGTCTTCTAATTAAAGTATAAAAGATCTACTCTTGATGTTTTTAATAGTGCTTATGAGGGTGGTAAGAACAAGATAAGTGCTAGAAACAAAATAAATAAAATACAAGTGCAAGTGAAAAGTGTTTTCATTGTAGTAAGTTCTGTACTGACAGAAAATGTATCACATGTATGTAGCTTCTTAGTGAAAAAAGTAGAATAATAATAAAATTTTGTATTCCTTATTTCAATTAGTTGGCTCCTATAAATCAAACAATATGGACCACAATATACTAAAAGTATTTGCAATTAGTTGCAAAGATTTATAGGATCCAATATATTGATGCTGATATTTAAGTTTTCCCTTAGAGAAAGAATAAAACCTAATAATAAAAAGGTTAGGAACCTTAAGAAGTTTTCAAGAATTGTCTATCAAATTCTATGATTACAAACTATAGATAGTTAGTTAAAATTAAGTAGGATTTAATTTAAAACTATACTTTTGGTATCTAATAGATTATAGATTGGGTGAAGGCCCAATCAAGATGGTAAATGTATGACTTTTCTACACAAGTATGTTAGATGTAGCATAGGAAAGTGAACCTAATAGTTAAGTACAATGTAAAAGTTAAAGAGTCAGTTTCTATGTTCTTAAATAAAAAAGACCGTGTCTTAGATATGACATTATAGAAAGATGACAATATCTCAGTTATAAAAAAAAATTGATTATTTTATGAACTGTCGAGGAACCCAGTACAACCAGATTAGTTAGATAATAAGTTTTCAGAACCTATTAACCTTCTAATACACTAGTTCTTTGATGCAGTAGAAGAGTTTATGGATTTCCCAAGTTATCATCTATATGAATGAGGTTTATTATTTGATTACTGAAAAATCTGAATAAAGTATTCTTTTTGATCAAGCAATCAAGCTTTATAAGGATTTCGAAGAGCTAGGTGTGCATAAGAAAGTAAATAAAAAAATGATTATTCATTTGGGTCCAATATGTTGGTTATGTCCTATACATGAGAAATGATGTGGGAATGATCAAGTTATACAGTTAGTATAGAAAACAGGTTTAAAGTAGTTTAGGATGAAATCGCTAGATAGTTAGAATTCATATGCTAAAATTTAAAATTAAAGACCAATAATTATGTTTACAAAAGTGTGAACAATTCAAAATATTGGATAATATCTGGTTATGTTTTACAGTGGGAGGAAGCTCATTAGTTGTACGAGTATGCAGCAGCAATGCACTGTAGATTCTACAACATAGAAAGAATATGATATAGCTTAAGAAGTGGTATAAAAAGGGTTAAGTTACACTGGTTCCACAAAATTTAGTGCAATTCACTTAGATTGGTTACTTATAACTTAATGAGGTGAAATTGGTTTCACCGTGACTAAGGTTTTATAAAAGGCATTAGATGCACATATTAACCCGATGTGTATTCGACCACTTAGTGATTGGCTTTGAGGACAAGTAGGAGATTGTTGGAAATATGTGTCCTGACAAAGTCATTCACATAAAATATAGGCATGATTAATTATTTAATAATAACTATTTATTCTATCATCACATGTATTTGTTTCTTAATATAGGTAATTATTTGATCTCATGAG
>JAOXJP010109239.1:0-14156 GCA_025762735.1 Platanus orientalis
CTCTCTCTCTCTCTCTCTCTCTCTCTCTCTCTCTCTCTCTCTCTCTCTCTCTCTCTCTCTCTCTCTCTCTCCAAAACTCTCATATGAAACTAGGGTTTAAATCCTTTTATACAAGAAACTATAGAAGTAAAATCTCAAAGATACCCCTAAAAAAAATTGGGTCACACTCCAATAGGGATGTGTTGCCCCCTTAATAGGGTTGTCAACTATTCAATTTTTATCTCATATTCGACTTCTATTCGGTCTACATGAAGGGAATACAACTACATCTATATCCGATTTGTTTAGTAATAAATATTCATTTATTAACGAACTAAATATGAATATACATTCATCTGCTCCGATAAATATTTGTCCGAAAACATATTCGATAATATATATATATATGAGTGACTCTGAAGAGGGACAATCAAACAATTGATGAAGAGCTTAAGAGTTTAGATGTCCCCGTTTCCAAATCAATGGTCTCATAAGAGTTACTAACATCTTATAGGACTTTAAAAAACCCATTTTCTCCAATAACAATCCCCCTTTTTCCAAGTACCGGTCATTCTTCCTTTTTTAAATGAGGGTTTAAGGTATATATGAGTCTTTAACCTGGTTTTCTTTCTTTTTTAATAAATAATGCAAAAGCTATTATCTATGATGCAAACGGAAAGTTTATGGCACCCTTATCTTCAAGAATGAATGCAACCATGTTGGCACGGATTTAATCTTGGTATAAAGGATGAAGCTTCCAAGCATTCAAATCAAAGTTAAATCAAGTATAAGGTGCTACAGGATTGTTACACATAGCCATACCCACTCAAGGCAATCTGATGCCATCAATGATCTCCGTAGATAATTTTATATGAATAAAAATTGTCTGCAGGAATAAAATTGGTCATGAGAGATACAACCCCAGATCAGGCTTCTTAAATTGACACGTGACCAGTTCAATAGGACCAAAGTTAAGTTAAAGTCAAACTTGAGATAATTAATAGAGTCTTGCTTATAGGCGGGAATATTGTTTGAATAAGATAAAGACTTAAAAGTCTATATAAGTTCAAATCCTATGAAATTACACCTAAAGCCATTGAGGATAAGGGTTATCATGTCAATAGGATGGGAATCATGCCATTTGGCAGACATCCACAATCTCAATTAACTGTGAAAAATAAAACTCAAACCTCAAAAATAAGGAAAAGATAAGGGCTACACAACTACCCTTTAATCCTTATACATATAAGGTTCCTCAAATAAATCAAGAACGATTGATCTTTTCCTAGACTCTGGCTAGAAAGCAATAGAAGCTTTGAAAAGTGACAACACAACAGAAAAGAAAATGATGAACAATGTCTTCAGTAAGATGATATTGTAATCTTGTATATGATACATCAAAATAAAGTATCCTAAAGCTTCATTTATATATTTTGTAAGCCTTAGAGGTGTTGTATCTCGATTATATGAAGAAAATGTAATTAATGGGATTGATTGAAGAACCCGAAGAAATGTAAGTTCTTCAAAATACATAAATAAAACTATTCCAAATGAATGGATTATTTGTCACACATTCCAAAATTTAGTATGTCTTGATGAATCGGAAGCGATGGCAACTAAACATGGTCGAAAGCTTGGAGCTTCTCTTGGTTCAAAGAAAGTGATCTTAGAAGGTGATGCCATAGGTCAGCTGCTGGCATATTAGATCTTGTATAAAAGATTGTCATTGATGGAAGAAATTTCAACAAAAATTATACCTAAAAATAAAAAGTGAAAAAAGGGAAATATCAATCTATATATTTTGGTATTAGAAATTCTCCTCAGAAACAAGAACCATTTAATAGTACAGGGAAGTTCTAAACACAAATGCTTCTAATAAGAAAGAATAACCTAAATTCAATTCAACCCAAACTCAACAAAGCCTTATCCAACAACTAGGGTGAATCCTATTCTGCCATTCCACGCATTCCTTTTCTCATCTGAGAGTCTTTATCTTACATCATATCACTCCACGGATATATTCATTGTTTTTTATTGCACATGTCCGAGCCATCTCATTTTCGTTTAAATTTATTCATGGTTGGTTTTTCTATTGTTCTTTTGTGATGACAACCGGAAGGAAATTTGTCAAAAAAGACGGTGTCACAATAAACTTAATCGTTGGGGATCCATTCTAATATTTTAATATTGGAGGGCTGCATTAATTAGAAGCCTGTTTTGCGGACCACTTAGATTTTTCCTAATAAATAAATAAACAGCCAATGTCAAGACAAAACACAAATTTCTTTTAAACACTCGAATTTGAACCTTTTGATAAAATAGGTGGAGGCTCGATAGCCTGAACTCAGACATAAATAATCCCAGTCTAATGATTTTTGCATTAGCACCGCAATCCAATCCAGGGGTTTGATATCCACTCTGATGCCCCTCGTGTGACACCCCGTGAGGCAAGACAGAAGGGGGTGGGACCCATTCACTTTTGGAGGTGATGGGACATCCCAAAAGTGAATGGGCTCCACCCCCTTTGTCTTGCCTCACAGGGCGTTGCACAAGGAGGCGTTATCAAGCCCAATCTAGGCTTGCAGTCTCACTCTATCCTATAAATCTTCTTTATCAAATGCTTTTATTCTGGATGTGCTTTGATTGTCTACCATCTCAAAATTTTGTCTACGTTTTATTAAAAGTATATAAATAAAATTGTCTACGTGCTGTGCTGTAGACAATCACAGCACGTTAGTGTCCCCAACCCAAAAGGTCCAAGTAACCCTGCCTCGGTTTTAGTAGGAAAGCTTATGTGCGAAATGCATCAGGGCCTGACACATCAGTCCCAAAAAAGTGATTTACTCTTTTTGGGGTATGATTCTCACTTTGGAACACTGATGTGTCTGGCCAAGGGGCATTTCGCACCTGGGCATTCCAACCTAATATGAGGGGAATCAACCCTGGCTGTCCTCTTCATGCAGAATCTCAAGATTCTTCACATATCTTTGTACCTGGCCCCATGGTAAATGGCCTGATATCGTCTGTAATGCCTCCCTTTGTGATGTACGAGGGCCGAGGCAGAGGGGGGAATCAATTCACTTTTGGAGATGTCGTTTCACCCCCCAAAAAGTAAATTGATTCCCCCCTTCCGTCTTGGCTCCCGAGCGTTGTAGAGGGGGGTGGTGCAGAAGATATCGGCCCATGGTAAATGCCAATGTCAAACCCTAAACCAAAGGTCGACCTAGTTAGTGGGGTGGTCAATCAAATCCAATAGATCTGACCTACGTCAACCCAATGACATAACGGGTAACTAAAACAAAGGAGAGGTCCATCGATGATGCATTAGTTACAATAATTAAAGAAGCCATGGCGTGAGAAATGCAGTTTAGTATGTCTGTAAATAAAAGATCGAAAAAGAGAACTAGGTTGTCCTTCGAATCTGATGGCGCATTGGATGGATTGGAAAAGCCTTTTTATGCTCTCTACAAGCAAATGTAGCGTGAAAATGCAGTTTGGTGTCTTTATGAAAATATATAAATATGCGTAAAATTCTTTGGAAAAAATCTATCCATGTCAACTCCTACAATTGGCTTAAAAAGCTGTCAACTTTTTGCAGGAACGTTCCGGGGTCGAATCCCCATTGGTAGCATTCCACATTATCTGTATTATTTGCAATCATATCCACCTCTCCCGCCTGTGAAGCAAGTCCTACAATATGAACGCAGTCTAGGCCCTGGTGGGACCCTACCAAAAAAGCTACATTGTTTTTTCTTTTTTTTAATGGCATTTTAATTCAACACACTTTCAAATTTCAGAACATTTGAGCATTCACCTCAATGTAAAACAAAGCATTTGATTATAGCATGGTACAGCACAGAACGAACCACATTGGGTTCAAACTTGCATAAGAGGGACTTCCTAGGATTTGTGATTGCATCAGGTCGCAATAGAGGATCTAAATGGTTTACTTTTGACTGAACCTAACCTAATCCACTGAACTGGTAGTCAAAAGTATAATACTATGCTAGTTTTGTTGACTTATGGATGATGGGAAGTGTAAATCAAACGTAATCTACCTCAGTCGTAGAAGTACCAATTAGTTGTCGTAGACAACTGTTGTGCAGAAAGCTAGAATTAGGATCGTATGCAACAAAAAAAAAGATAGAAAATAATGCAAATAACAATCACACATAGCAAGAATAAGATGATTTACGTGGTTTGGCTTGAAGCCTACGTCCACGGAGGAAAACAGAAAGAGAACTTTTTCTATGATCGAAAACAGATATTACGGTGGCATGGAAATCGAAAAACCCCAAAATATAAACCCCCAAACCTTAATCTCAGCAAATCGGATCCAGACTCCAAATCAGAAACAAAAAAAAGTCAATACAAGACATTAACCCAACAACAACCTTGGTCACGATTGAACAGTTGGTTCTTTCAATTGTGGATGACCCATTCAGTCACGGAAGAATTGTTCAATCACAAGTTCTAGTTATCGTGATAAAACTTTAGAAATTTTGAGGGTTCAAGTCCCTCTATCCCCAATAAAAAAGACCCGTTTTACTCCCTAACTATTTTTCGTCAACAGTTGTTGTGAGTGTAACTCACAGTCACAACTATCTTGTTTCGATTAACAATATAATTGTTAACTTCTTCTTAGTTTATAACCAATTCATCCATAACAGAGAAAGTATCATTATCACGTTTGTTGAAGATAGTTGAGGTCTCCTAATGACTGTGCAAGGGATTACGGACAAGCTACCTCTAGAATATAATCTCGCTCGGGTAAAACCATTGTCTCTCAATGCAGTCGTACT
This sequence comes from Platanus orientalis, assembly GCA_025762735.1. NCBI lineage: Eukaryota > Viridiplantae > Streptophyta > Magnoliopsida > Proteales > Platanaceae > Platanus > Platanus orientalis. Next base: position 4,782 of record JAOXJP010109239.1, read on the forward strand.
TTCCAACAGAGAAAAATGAACATCGTCGTTACTTAAATCCCTAGGTCTATTAACACTAGTTATGTTGAACTTTTAAGTTATGTCAAAAATTCAGTAGTATAACATCTTTCTAAAAGAGGTTTCAACAGAGAGTTTCTTCTCAAGAGACAATGGTGTTTCTCACAAAGAAAATCTCAAATCTCAAGAAGATGATACTCAATGAAAACAAGGCAACATCTCTCGATAGAGAGTGTCAGTCCAAGATAGTAGTAGATTTAAGAACTCAAAGTTGTGCTCTTCTTAAGGAAGAGATCCGAGTTCCAGAATCACAGGAAGTGATGAAAAGAATTAGAGAAGTGGAAATAAGAGTTGACAAAGACACACGATTATAGAGCAAATTGCTCTTTCTCCTTCTTTAGGGGTTGACTCTGGTAATCGCACAAACAAGCACCGTTCTCTCCTCTTTTTTATCTTTGTATTCTCCTTGATTTTTCTCTCTTCTATTCTTTTTATTTTTCAACTGATTTTTCCACTTACTCACACCCCTTTATATAAGGTGTGAAGTGAGGGCTTGACTTTAGTTTCCATTCATACTTAAGCTTAGTCGCCAAAGGGAGGGAGATTAGTCGCCATTCATAGTCTCAGAACTCTACGGTGGTAAACCTAGGTTGACATGGATGGCAGAGTTCACCGCTCAAGTCATTAAGTGTTTCAAAAGGAGCTGAAGCAATGTAGTGACCATGTTTCATCATTTTGGGTGGTTCGGGAGATCTCGAAGCATTTGGGGAAAGTCCAAGATGCAATTTGATATAAGGCTTCAGCCTTTTGTAGGGAGAGAGAGATGAGGAAGGCACAAGGTTTGAGACACCCAATTTATTTACAAAAAATGGTGGGTTGCAGGTGGTCTAGTTAGTGGATGTGGAGGGTCTATTTTTTCATTTTGGAAAGATAGGGTATTCACAAACCCTTGTTATTTTAAAATATCTCAACGATCCCCCCACTTAATTTAAAATTATTCACTATTTATTTAAGGAGCTTTAAGTTAGGTCACCGCACATAAGTAAAGGTGGTATCAACCTTGAACCTTTACATAGTGTAAACAAGTTTTAGCTTGTCTGAATTTATGTTAGTGGATAAATCCTTGAAATAAACTTTTGACAACTAAAATTTGTTATACTCACAATCCTCCCAACAAGGCTTTATTCACCCACACACATAGATTAGAGTTAAATGGTATATGTTATATCCTCGTTTATTGAGTTCTTTAGAGACAACCTAGATCTCATAGGAAGTGACCAGCTTCCACACTAACATAGGTGAGTTTCTATCAATGGTGTATACTAGTCTCATTCCAATTTGGGTCTATAAGATTCAATATGAGAACCACGTCTCATCTTTTATCATCTGTGAGGGAACCCTCATAGGTAACAAGCACATATTCTACATGAACTATCTTCTGTACAACTAACACGTTTGTCATCTACAAAAATCATATTTATAGGATCACCTTAGGAAATGATGACATATTTTATCAAATGAAATTATGCTTACAAGAGGGTAGTATTTGATTTGTTTAACTGTTGAACCTAATGTACAACTAGGTTGGTTTCCCATTAAACCTTGAGCAGTTAAGTTAGGTATCTATCAAATACACTTTAGTGGGTCTGCTAAGGTTCCTTTACACTTTACATATTGTACATTCACAATGCCGTCAATGATAAGACCCTTCATATGTTGTGCTTCAGACGTACAATCCTAAATTTTCCATTATAATTCTTATTGTCCGCTTTAAATATAGTAGTTTGATTATCATAGTGAATGGTTAATGCCAATAAAAGCTTTTCCCATATTGGTTCATCTACCAATATATCTCGACCATTCTTCTTCTCCTCCTACATATGACAGGAAAACAAACTCTAACTCCATAGAGAAATAAGTCAAATATGTTTGACTTTTGGATTTTTAGGAGATCGCACCTCCTATTAGTATGTAAATCCAAGAAGTCACTGATTTGAAATCATCCAAATCTTAGTTCTAGGTAGCATCACTATTCCCTTCGATAACAATGAAAAACTTAACGTAGCATATTCCATAGTTCATGGTTCCTCTAAAGTATTGTGGAATTGTATACAATGCATTCCAATGTAAACTACCTAGGTTACTAGTGTATCTACTCAACATCCATACTGTAAAAGCGATATCAGGCTGAGTATAATATATAATCGATTATCTGTGAGTATCTGTATTGCAATACATGATTCTTCACAATACCATCATCATCCTTAATGATCTTGATTCCTAAAATAACTTTGGCAACCCCTAGGTCATTCATGTCAAATACAGACAATAGGAACCTCTTTGTGTCCACGACACAAGATATATTAGTTCTGAAAATGAGCATGTCATCTACGTTTAGGCTGATGATGACACATGACTCTCCTTTAGTCTTGGAGTAAATGCACATGCCTTCTTTGTGGAATATAAATTCATTGCCAATGAGGGTCTGTTTGAACTTATCATACCATTATTTAGGTATTTGCTTTAGTCTGTATAAGGATCTTATTAATTAATACACTTTCTTCTCTTGTCCAAACATAAAAAATCCTTTTATCTGATCCATATAGATTTCTTAATCTAGTTAGCCATTTAAAAGGGTAGTCTTCACATCCATTTGATAAATGATTAGATTCCTTATTGAAGACAAAGCTAGGAGGAATCTAATAATTGAGATTCTTTCTACTGGGAATACGTATCAAAATAGTCAGTCTTTCTTCTCTTTTTACCCTTAATTAGTCATGAGAAGGGCTTTGTATTTTTTAAAGATTTTGTCAGATTTAATTTTCTTCTTGAATATCCACTTGCATCCAATCTGTTTGCACCCTTAAGGGAGATCCACTAGAATCCAGGTGTTGTTTGATATTTATAAATGCATATCATCATCTAGCACTACTTACCAAAAGATTGTGTCATGTGATCTGATGGCCTCTTCTTAGGATAGTGAGTTTCCTTCAGCAACACATACTAAGAATTCAAGACCAAAATCCTTTTCTTTTTCTTTCTGATGTTTTTTTAAGGTGTGGGCTGAGTTGTTTTAGCAACTCCACTTCTTTTCTTTAGGATTGATTCATTTACCCCCATTGATTTCTGAGGTTTTTTTTAATCAAAATATATTCTCAAAGAATTCAACATTAGTACACTTAACAATATTGTATAGAGTAGGAGTTTCTAGATTTAGAAATATGTAGGCTTTGTTTGTCATGAAATATCCAATAAAAATGCAATTAGATCATCAAGGCTCCAGCTTGGAGGTGTGTTTGTGCGGCAATTTTACTTAAGCTAGACATCCCCAGATTTTGAAGTAGCTTATATTTAGCTTCCTTTTTCCATATTTGATATAGAGAAATAGCTAAGTTTTATTAACGAACTCGATTCAAAATGTGACAAACATCCATCAATGCTTCACCCCATATGCTCAAGCATGATCTAGAGCTAAATAGCATTACTTTGACCATCTCGATTAATGTGTGGCTCTTTCTTTCACCAACTCTATTTTGTTGTAGAGTGTATGGTTTTGGGGTCTCTTTGTGGATTTCATAGTCTTCCAAAATTTAATAAATTATGAGTTAATGTATCTTCCTCCTTTCTCTGATCTTATAACTTGTTTTTCAAGCTAAGAAGATTTTCAACTTTAACTTTATAAGATTTTAACTTCTCAAATGCTTCATCTTTGATTCTTAAAAGGTACATGTAAGTGTATTTTGACTCATCATCAATGAAGGTTATGAAGTATCTTTATTCTCTTCTAGAGAGCGTGTCAGTCATCTCACAGATTTTAGTGTAAATTAGGTCTATCACGTTTAATGATCTTAACACACTTTTGAATGATGTGCGTGTGACTTTGCATTTATTGTATATAATACATTTTTCATTGTTTGAATTTGTGAGCATGTTCTTAACCTTATTATAATCAACATAACCTAATCAACCATGTCACAATTCACAAGGCTTAATCAAGTAAGTAGAGGTCAAGGGAATTTCATCAATAACATTAAGTTTGAATATTCTAAAGGTGGCAAACCCCTTACTTACCAACATACAATTCTAAGTACAAATTATTCAGATGCGAACACCAACTTATATTTGTGCCTGCTCAACAAAGATTCAAAGATGAGATTCTTCTTAATTTTTGGGACATGCAGGACTTCTTTAAAGGTGATGGTCTTCCTAAAGGTAAATCACAACTCCACAATGCCTTTTCCCAATGACGTTGAAGGATGAAAAGTTTCCCATAAACATGTTCATACCATCCCCCACTAACTGATAGATGGTGAACATGCCTTTGTTTCCTCATATGTGCTGAGTGGCACCAATGTCGATCCACTAGTCAATTTCCTCTCCTGTCATGTTAGACTCAGTGATAACCATGGCGCACTCATCATCCTAGACTCTTCGCTTATTCTTGTTCTTCCTATTGATGTGGTGATCATTTTCATCCTTCTGATAGAGACCGGATCTCTCCATATGTCATGAATTTCCACAAACATAATAATTTTCTTTTAGTTATCTTAAAGGGCTTCTTCTTGCCCTTAAGAGACTTCTCGAATTCTCTCTTCTTAAGAGAAAATCGAATCTTGGGTTTGGCTTCTATAACATGACCCTTCTTAAAGGGATTGGTCATCTTTTCTTTGTTTCTTGCTAGCTCTTCCACTCGCAAGTGATGCACTAAAATGTCGAGTGGCATATCATCTTGTTCATGTATCAGCTTCATCATATAATCTTTCCAAAATGGAGGCAATTTGGAGATCAAAATGTTAATGTAGAAGATGGGATCAAGAGACATCCCTGCAAAGGTGATTGCATCAACAATCTTCTAGAACTCCTTGGCTTATTTTAGAATAAACTTTTTATACACCATCTTAAATTCACCATAGTTTTCACATTAAATTTTTTGTTCTTATTGCTTTACCCTTATAGACAGTGGCCATAACTTCCTACAACTCCTTTGTACTTTTAGTCTTCTTGGCAAACTGGTTGAAGAGGTTGTCAATAAAGGTTTCAAGAATGTGATAACGGCACTTGTAGTCAACTGTCATCGAATCACTGCTAATGTAGAAATCGGCACAAGTTTCTTCTTTTGTTGCTTCATTATCGAAAATGATAAGTAGTGGTTGATTAGTCAATATACATGTCATGTTGTCTTAATGAGTACTCCATCTTTTCTTCCCATCTTACAAAGTTCTCTCCATTACATTGGATTGATTCAAAATGAACCCGGGTTGGTCCATGGGAGTAGACATTTTCAAATTGTTAGTTTTGTTGACTTATGGATGATGGAAAAGGTAAATCAAACAGGATCAGCTTCAGTCACAAAAGTACAAATTAGTCACCATAAATAACCTTCGTCGCCACTGAACACCTCAGTTGCGGTTGGGTCTTTTAGACAAGGAAGAATTGTTCAATTACGAGTCTAAGTCGGTCGCAATAACAGATTCAATCGTGAGTGTAACTCAATGTCATGACAATCTTGCTTAGGTTAACAATTTTATTGTTTTCTTCTTCTTAGTTTATATCCTATTCATCCAAAACAGAGAAGGTGTCATTATCATGTTTCTTGAAGATAATTAAAGCCTCCCAATGATTATGTAAGGGATTGAGGCCAAGCTACCTCCAAGATAATCTCACTCGGGTGGAACCCTTATCAATCAATGGAGTCGCACCCTCTAATAGAGAGAAATGAACCTCATTGTTAGTTAAATCTCGGGGTCTATTAACACTGGTTCTATTGAACTTTATATTATGTTAGAATTTAGCAACATAATGTCACTGTGAAAAAGGTTTCAACAAAGACTTTCTTCTTAAGAGACAGTGGTGTGTCTCACGAAGAAAATCTCAAATCTCAAGAGAATTCTACTCAATGGAAGCAAGGTAAGATCTCTTGATGGAGAGTGTCGGTCCAATAGAGTAGTAGATTTAAGAACTCAAAGTTATGCTCTTCTCAAGGAAGAGAGCCGAGTTCTAGAATAACAGGAAGTGATGAGCAAAATGAGAGAAGTGGAAAGATCTTAAATTTTTATTGACAGCTTTTCTTTTTCTTTTCTTTTTTTGATGATATCAAAGATAAAAATTAATTTTAAGGGAGAAACCCACCCATGGTTGAGCAAAAAGATTTTTTCTACGCTTATCTCAATGATTATAAATACCATTGAAAAAAATACATTAATTTCTATTTTTTAATTAACAGTTGTCTCTAACCGTAAACATTAAATCTCTTATTAATGTGGCCATCAATAAAAAATTGTCAAAAAAGGCCAACTTTCTTGTAGTGAAAGTTGATTGAGACGCACAGTTATAGAGCAGATTGCTCTTTCTCCTTCTTCAAAGTTTACTTTGGTAATCACAGCAACAAGCACCATTCTCTCCTCTTTCTTTTCTTTTACTTCTGTCTCATTTTTCTTTCTTTTGTTCTCTAAAATTTTCAACTAATTTTCCCACTTGCGCACGCCCCTTTATATAAGGCATGAAGTGAGGACTTTAGTCTCCATTCACAGCGAAGCTTAGTCACCAAAGAGAAGGAGAAAATCACCATTCAAAGTCCTTTATCTCTCTCACGGTCAACCTAGGCTGACATTGACATTAGTGTCCATTGCTCAAGTCGCCAAGTGCTTCAAATGGAGCTGAAGCATTGTAGAGACCAGGTTTCATCGTTTCGGATGGTTTGGCAGATCACAAGGCATTTGGGGCAGGTCCAAGATGCAATTTGGTACAAGGCTTTAGCCTTTTGTTGGGAGAGAGGGAGGATGAAGACGCAAGGTTTGAGACACCCAATTTATTCACAAAAATGGTGGGAAGCAAATCATCTAGTCAGCAACAACAGAGACTTTTTTCATTTCAGAAAAATGGAGCATTCATATGTCCTTGTTATTTTAAAATATTTCAACATAGTAACCTATTCTTGTTCTTCTCTTATTGAATGATGATCTTCTCCTAAAACCTTAAGGTATATAGGAGAGGTTAGAATATACAATATATTTCAACACTCTCCCTTAGGAGGGACACTCCTTGATAATGAAGGTGGGGGAGCTAGGTGTGAGTCCTCAAAATATGTATACATGTGAATGTGCATACATGTGCATAAAGAGTTCGAGCATAATAATTGTCTACATGGGGAGATTTGAACTCGCAACTTAAAACCTACTCTGATATCATCTTAAATGCGTCTTCAATAAAGCAATTAATAGTCTCTCCTAAAATCTTGAAGTTTGTAGGAGAGGTTATGTTATCTTAGTATTGTTATTTTAGTGTTCTCTATATGTGCGCAACACTATAAAATATGAAAATACTTGAATCAAATAAATTAAAATACTTACTTGACTCAGATGATCAAACCTTCACTTAACTAGATCAAGGCTAGTGTTTAACACTATGTCCTTAAGACAGATTCGTCCCTCGCATTGGTGCTAACGATAAATTCGGACGTTTGCCTCCCAAGATACAATGATCTTCCACAGAAGCAGCACTACAATGATCTTTTGCTTGACTGAAAATTGAATGAATGAAATAAATGAGGGACCTCTTATTTATAGATTTTTCGTGTTTGTTTGGAACAAGTGTAGGGACACAACCTTTAATTCCAAATAGTTACAAATGACCAATAGTTGCAATCTAGTAGCCACCTACACATCCGTACGGAACAGACATGTGTGAAAGGGAATGATTTAATAGACACTAAAATGTCCGTACGGAATGGACATGTGTCAATAGGTGTGATTTAATAGCCACATGTGTGTCAATTTGGCCTAACAATTTTCAAGGGCATAGTTGTAAAATCGTACAAATAAACACACCCCCACAAGGACAAAACTGTAAAACCTGTTCAAAGGGGCATGTCCCCATAGGTGTAACCGATAAAACCTATTCAAAGGGACATGTCCCCACAAGTGTAACTGATTTTAGGAGAAAACAAAAAGAAAATTATTAATAAAATTTTTATTTATTTATTTTTCTTATTGACCCAACCCAACTCGGCCCGGTTCGGTTTGACGCGCGTGTGTGTGTGTGTTTAAATATAGGCCTAGCCCATGTTGGCTAGGTCCTCCCCCATCCATAAAACAACGGTTCCCCTTGGAGCCCAAACTTATGTTCAACATTAGTGTATATGGACACACATAAATTTTTGGGCTAGTCCATGTGAGACTATTCAAATTTCATACTTTTACCGGTGATCAACTAGGAACTTTTGGAGACAATTTCTCATTCACCCATTGACGGTTTTGAGCAACCAACAATAAAGTGTTGTTCTCCTCATTAAGGTGAACACAAACCCATGTGGACCCACCTTAAACGACAAGTGGGTCCCACTTTTATTTTGGCTCAAACATAACCACTTGTTCAAATTTTGCATAGAAAATTTGGGTGTTTTCAAAACCGTTTCCAACAAATATCACTTCATAATGCTACTTCTGGAAGACAAGGTGTTAAGTTTAGATAAGATTCATACTGATGATAATCTGTGAATATGCTAACTGAAGTGGTTACTTTAGAGAAATTGAAGTTGTATAAAACTTCAGTTGGTCTTCAAGAGTGAAGATGAAGGAAAAAAGCCACAAGAGATTCACAGAAGGGAAAAAGTCTCATCACAGATGCAACAATTAGACAACTAGGAAGGAGATCATGCTCTAAGTGGGAGATTGTTATTTGTGGAGCCTGATGTCAAGGATGTCAAAGGAGGCAATAGAAGATTGATCAGCTCAAGAAAACCAAAACCAATAGTCTTAATTGATCGAATGCCCCTCAATCGATTTAATTGGGAACCAGAAGTTTGAATCAATTGAAATGTTGGTTGGATCGATCATCTAGAGAGAAAATATTAACCTGCTAGCCTCGATCGATTGAGAGACGAAAATCTAGAAAAATAAATCTTGCACATGGAAAATAGATTGTTCATTTTTGGCAAGAGTTTGAGCAAAGTCGACTTCTATAAACTATATATTGTACTTATAGTCGTCTAGGGTTGATGAGAGAGGTAAGAACAAAGAAAAGAGTGTTCTTGGTTGTGGTTTATGGGAGATTGAGAGAGAAATCTTGTAATTTTCTTCCAAATTAGTGAAGTTTCCTCTACAACTCCATTGTTTTTCTCCAACTTGAGGTTTTTCCCATAAATTTGTCTCGTGTGCTTGTTATTTATATTTAATTATTTGATCGCATTTAATTTTTTATTGCAATAGCATATGATCTTAAAATAGCAAACACATACCTCATAAAAGGAGATGAACATTTGATTACTTTCAAAAGTGGGTTAAATAGAAGTTAAATAAACTTTTTTTCTTACTAGGAGGTTAGAAAGGTCAATATGTAAGGATTGTGAGCTTATTTTAGGGAAGAGTTTAACCATACAAC
>JAOXJP010109250.1:0-14156 GCA_025762735.1 Platanus orientalis
TAAAATGAAATGATTAATGTTATCAGGCACAAATCGGTGCAAATCTGAATGGTTTCATTGCAAAACCATCCCATTGTAACTACAAAAGCCTGGAAAACTCAAATGAAATGATTGCATTACAGGTGGCTGCCAAACACAGCCTTATTATTATCATTTTTAAAAATGATTCGAAATGCTCAACCGCTTGAAGAGAATTATGCAGTCAAGTTGCAGACTATCGGATCTGAAACAACCTTTTGATACCATACTGGGGTAGAGCTAAACCACACATTTCTCTCCAGGCAATTGAGATTTTGGATTTTGACCATATATTTTACTGGTAATTTGTTGTGCATAACTTTGAGAATTCTCAGAGAGAGTGGATCCTACACTTCAGGGCTTAACTGCAGATGGACTGCATGTACTCATGCTTGAGCTCGAATCACAATTACCTATAAATTAGGATTTAGGATCTGTAAGGTTCCCGGTCACATTTTGTAGAATTTTCAACTGGATATGTACTTAACAAAGATTGGAATGTTAAATGGATTATTAATAATTATGGTGAAGACCTGTGTTCAACAAGTCTGACCTTGAAGTTCTCTTTGATCAAAGGTTAAGCGGATTGAATGATCACAAATAGAGTATTCTTTACGATACTTGTTTTTACCATCCAAAGGAACTCAGTAGATGCGGTGAAGACAGTTCTTTGTCATATTGATTTTTCTGACATGGGATGTTGATGTAGGACCAGAGCTCTGATGCCTAATTGATGTAGGACCAATAAAAGAAAATAACATAAAAAAATAGAGAAAGAAAATAGGATATCAATTAGAGCCACACTAGTTGAACGTAGAAGTCACACCTCCAGTTGAAAGCATCACACTCTCAAAATTCTGGAGTCACACCTGAGAGCAAAACAGCTATAAGCCTTGAAATTTCATTCAATCATCAAAACCAATTCAATAGAAATATGAGTTACAAGGTATATATAAAGCTTTTATATTCCAGGCTTTCCAAATCCCAATCTAACTAGACTTATAAGATAAAACTTTAGAAACTCAATTCCCTTCATAAAGTGATACCCTGCTAGTATTTCAGCCCTAACTTTCGCAAATTACATTGGATTCTCAAGATCTTAGACTCGTTGGAAAGGTAACTAATTAATCTATTAGTGGACACCAAAATCAAGTCAAAGGGTAATTTTTTACCTCCTAAAATAAGGCCTAAAGAAAAGTGAAGAAATAGATTTTTCACTTTCCTAAAAAGTAAATAAAACCTATTGTATTTGGAAATAAATAAACAGAACTCGACAGATTTACAAGAAACTAACGTAGATTCACCTAAATTGACAAAATTAAATATTATTGTCATACAAATTGTTAAACCCATAATATCTCTACATAAATCCTTCAAAGTTTTGTATGGGCTGTTTCTCTTTTCAACATCATTTCCTCTGGTTCGAGAAAACTCAACCTTTAGTTTTATAATGATGAAGGATCAGCAATGTTGGATTATTTGAGGACTTAACCATTTATCGTGTTCTCTACTATGAAATCTTTGATGTTGAACCTTCCTGCTATAATTGTTTTTGTTGGCTTGGATTGGAAAAAGCTAAAAGTAAATTTCTTTAGATAGCTCATCTAGAATCACATCAAACCAATTGAATAACAGCTCACTTTCTTAGGCACATCAAGGGATTGTTGTTCAATGAATTTTTTCACCTCATTCAAAAGAAAAGTATCAACTTTATCATTCTGCTGCGTCGGTTCTTGCAAATCTAGCTTAGCTTATCCAAGGCATACTTTTGTTCTTTCAGACATTGAGGTTAAATTGATGGAGTTAGCATTGGCTCATTGTTAACTTCTTTGACAAAATCTTCTTGCTTCTTCTCTTGCAAAGCGGACTTTACCATTGGATTAGGCGATTGTGGTTTTGCCTGAAGCCAATAACACATATCACAAGTAAAAATATGCAGTATTTGTGTCTCTTCATCAAAAGTAACATTCCTTTTATCAATCCATTGCTTTCCTAGCACTACTCTATAATAGAACAAATTTTCAATCAGCATTGTCAATATAACTCTCTTGTTTGAATTGAATAACAAAGCCTTTTTAAGAATATTCACATTATAGTTAATTTATAGCATTTTGCAAGATCTTCTCAATGAAACTTGTGGAAAACAGGTTCTTGTACTTGTCATTAATCGGAACCTTGATTGCCTTCTTGGAAAGGAAAAAAATCTAGTCCTAACTTGTAGAACCATTTTCCTAAATAAAATTTTCACTTTCTTAAAAGATAAATAAAACCTATTCTATTTGGAATTAAATTAAAAAAAAAAAAACCTAAACTGATTGATAGAAAACTAATTTGGATTAACCTAAAATTGAGAGAAGTAAAATTTATTACCAAACTAAATATTGAACCCAAATACCCCTGCATAAAAGCCCATCAAATTTGAGTATGGGCTGTTTCTTGTTCTGCATCGGATGTCTTTGTGATGGAGAGTTGGGGGGTTTAGTTTAGATACGACAGGGTTGTTTTTTTGTGAGGTGTCTAGATCCTTCACTTGGCCAATCAGAAATCTCCTATAAAATGGATTGTGATACTCTGAATTCTCCTTTTGAGTGGTTGTTGAATCTTTTTGGTCTTCTTTTTTGTTGTTTTTTTATTTTCCCACTCACCAAAATACTAATTGAATTAGATAAGTTATAATTGTTAATTCTTACTCCTTGACAACCTCTAGCTTAGCACATGAGTTGGCTAAATTGTACCTAGAAAGTGAGTAGAGACTAAAAGGGTTGGTTGGTTCTGTTTGCATCTAATACTAATATCAGCCATCCTTAATGTTGGATTTATTATGTTTCCAGTTCTTGATGCAATTGAACCATTAATATAAATTGTGTTTGATGAATAAAGTTTTTTTCTAACGAATACATTTTCAAGTTCAAAGTCCTTGGCTCATCTTTTGGTTTCAAAATATCTCTTCTTTGCTCCAACTATAACTGTCACAAGCGACTGTTGCTACCCACCTGTTGACTGTCTAGAGAGAGAGTCAGTTAACATAATTTTTTTTAGTAACCACTCCACTTCTTTTATGGATACAACAATTCCCTAATGCTTTGTTTTTAGGGTGTCTAACCATTTAGAACTTTACCATTTTGTAGGTTTATATCTCATCTGGACTTTGAGAAGTGGCTTTTGGAGACTTGTGTTTGTAGGTTTTATATTCTATCTGCAGTTTGAGAAGAGGCCTTTAGAGATTTGTATCTGATTCAAATGAAGTCCTGATTCATTTCATGATGGATTGCTTTTCTTTTATTTCTTTGGACACATTTGTTTAGTTTAAAAAATATATATACTTAGTAATTAGCAATACTACTTTTCTGATGAATCTCCCTAGTGTAGAGGAATATAACTAGGTTGTGGCCCATGTGAAGTTGTGGACTATGTGTTTTCTGTGTGATATTCTCCTTTATGTCTTAATGTTAATATAAGCTAGCTTTTTCTTTTTAGTAGAGGCTTCTTCATAATGATTAATAACATTTTCTTTTGGGAATTCTCAAGAATATTATAATGAATTAAAAGTGACCTACTATTATTATAGCTTTTTTAGGTTAATATTGCTTAGATTATTTTATTAAATAACTAATAATAAAAATTGTTTTGTTTTTTATTGTGTGAAAACTCTAATAATAAGTGAGCAATTGATGGAAGAGGGATTAATATTTTTTAATATTATTTTATTGCAATAGGTATATCTTATAAGTAAATAAATAATTGAAAACCACTTAAGAATTTTTTTTTTTTTTTTTTTTTGTGAGAGAAAGATAAAGGAGCCAATATATTAAAAACAAGAGAAACAAAAAACAACAAAGGGATTTTAAACCATCAAATTACAATTACTTAAGAATGTGTTGCAATTCAGGAAGCACATTGGTAGAGTGATTGGTGGTAACTAATTTTAGACCATTGGATTGTGACTAAATTTGCCTGGGAGGGAAAATATGCCAACAGACAAACTTGACCATTCAATATTCTTTACTCTACTACATGAGCCACTTGATCACATTGTCTAGGTTTATATTGGAAAGAAATGGATACAAAAGCTAAAGTATGTTGCATGATCTGCTCCATAGATGGGTTTTAATTGCCAAAAAAAGAAAACCGAGGTGTGTTGGCAGAGTGTTGCATGATCTCCTCAAAGATGGGTTTAATGGAAGGGGATAAGGCCCCAGGTCCGGATGGTTTCCCTATTGCATTCTACAAAGCTTGCTGGGAAATTGTTTAAGAGGACTTGATGCAGGTGCTAGTGGATTTCCACAAGAGGGGCTTTCTAGATAAAGGGAGTAATGCTACCTTCATATCCCTAATGCCAAAAAAGGATGGGCCGGTGAGGCTCTCTGATTATAGACCGATTAGCCCCATTGGTAGTACATACAAAATCATATCTAAATGTTTGGCGTTGAGACTGAAGGCAGTGCTCCCAAACATTGTTTCTAAGGAACAAGGAGCTTTTCTTGCACGGAGGTACATTTTGAATGGTTTTCTCTGCGCTAATGAATGCATTGATGATCGGATTCGTCGGGGAAGAACGGGCATGATTTGTAAACTGGACATGGAGAAGGCTTATGACCATGTCAACTGAGACTTTCTCTGGTACTTAATGGGTCAATTCGGGTTTGGGAGGGTTTGGAGGAATTGGATGTGGAGATGCTTTAGCCTTGTTTCTTTTTCAGTGCTTGTGAACGGGATTCCAGCGAGAATGTTCGAAGCTTCAAGAGGCTTAAGGCAAGGGGATCCCTTATGCCCCCTCCTTTTCCTCTTAGTGGCCGAGACTTTGAGCGCCATGCTTCCCAAGGCCAAGGAGGGTGGTCTGATTGAGGGATTTTCAATGGGTAGAGAGGAAGTTCATATTTGTCATTTCCATTATGCGGATGAAACTCTTATCCTGTGTCACAACTCTCAAGACTAAATTCGAATGCTTAGATGCGTCCTCCGATGCTTCAAAGAGGTGGTTGGTTTGCATATGAATTTTGGCAAGAGTGTTCTTGTTGGAGTGGGGAAAGTGACTAATATTGATTCTTTAGCTATTGACCTAGGTTGCAAGGTGGGCTCCCTTCCCCTTCCTTATTTGGGGATGCTGTTGGAAGCCTCGTTCAAAAGCAAGGATGTGTGGGCTCTAGTGGTTGATAGGGTAAGGAGACTTGTAGGGTAGAAGGCAATTTATCGATCCAAAGGAGGTAGGGTGGCGCTTCTGAAGGTAGCCGTGGCTAGCATCCCGGTATACTACATGTCCCTCTTCGTCATTCTAGTTTAGATTGTGCATTAGATTGAAAAACTTCAGAGAGATTTTTTGTGGAGAAATTGGGAAGATGACAGGGGTTTGCATCTAGTTGCTTGGGATTGTATTTGCTCCCCCAAATCTTTAGGAGGTCTGGGGCCCTGAAGGTTGTTTCTCATGAACAAAGCCCTCCTTTGTAAATGGATTTGGAGATTTGGGGTTGAGAGGAAGAGCAAGTGGCGACAGGTGGTCTCTTCTAGGCACGGAATCTAGGATGTTGTAGACCCCAGCCCGGTCTGAGGTCCATATGGTTCTAGCCCATAGAAAAGGATTATGAGGTTCTTTTTAGAGTTTAAGGATGGGGTAGTTTGGGCTGTTGATAATGGTCAAAAGACAAAGTTTTGGGCGGATATATGGTGCGGTCATACCCCTCTTTCGCAAGATTTTCCTTCGCTTTTCTCAATGGCGGCAAATCCTCTTACTCTAGTTTCGGAATATTTGGAGGCTCGGCATGACTTCATCAGCTGGCATCCTGTTTTGAGACGTCCATCTTTTGATTAGGAGGTGGCTGAGGTGCCGTCTTTGCTTGAACGCCTCGAAAATGCCACAGTGAGACCTGACCTTGAGGACAAAAAGATTTGGCTTGGTAAGGCGGATGGGGAGTACAGGGTTCGCTCTGGCATTCATTTCTTTGGGAACCAGTTGGATCTCTAGATCCTGTAGAAGGAAATTTGGTATTCTCCGGTTACTCCAAAGGTGCAATTCTTCATGTGGGTGGCTTCGCTTGGCAAAATCTCGACTATAGATGTGCTGAGGAGAAAATGTTTCATTTTAACCAATTTTTGTAGTTTATGTAAGGGAGATGGCAAATATGTGGATCATATCTTGCTGCATTGCCCCTTCTCTTGGGAAATCTGGTTCAGGATTCGTAGGGATTTTGGGATTCGATGGGTAATTCCAAAAGAGTTGGGGCTTCTTGTGGAGTCTTGGAAGGCCAATGCTTTCTCCATGCAAGAGAATCGGATTTGGCAGCTAATTCCGGCGGCTCTCTGTTGGTCTATTTGGTTGGAGCAGAATAGAAGGGTCTTCAAGGGCCATGCTGAGCCCTCGTTCCAGGTGTATAAATGAGCCAGAGATTTGATTTCCTTTTGGGCTCCTCTTTGTAAAAATTGTGGAGATCTTCGGGTCGGGGATCTTTTTAGGGACTGGAATGGTGTGATCGGTTGCAACCCGCTTTAGTTTTGGGTGGCCCCCGGGGTTGTCCAAGGGCATGCTTTTTCGGTTTCCTTTTCTCTTGCTTTTTGTCATTAATTCTTTTGGGAATTCTTTTCCCTTTTCTCAATAAAATTTTTTTTTCTCATAAAAAAAATCATCTCTTGAGCATCTAATTCAATGACCACCTTCTGCATTTGTAATGACTCAGCCCAAGGCTGAGCTTCTCTACTTGACCCAACACTGATCAATCTGTGAGATCTAATCACAGCTCCTTGCGCACAAAGGCGATTGAAGATGAAAGATGTGCCCACAAAGTTTCATGCTTTCTGCTGCTGGTGTTTACAAGGCCATTGGTTTACTCTCTGTGCTCTAACAAATGTCTTGGGCTCTCTATTTATGTAAATAGTTGAAGCTGTTATCAGTCTCTGCAAGAGTTCTTGGGCTGAACAATTTTGCTGTCTGAAAACCCATTTCGCTCCTAGCCCGCCAAAGGAAGTTGGAAACACTTGCTGCCATCTCCAGCTTCTGGGTACCAAAGATTACCCAACCAGTATGATTTGAGACACCGTTCTCCGTCGACAGTCTCACAATCTTGTTTAAAAGGCCATCCTGTTGCACTCACTCATAGAATGCAAGATAGGCATACCTACATAGACCATTTAGTTGCAGAGGAATCATGCTGGAATAGTACCAAATAGATAACTATTGCCAAAGTCGGGGTTATGAGTCCCTGTGCCATTGTGTTGTCTAGTGTTGTTTGTTTAATTACAGTGGGTGCTGCTAGAGAATCAGCACAGATCATATCCGTTCTTTGAATTGTTTCTATGTATTGTCACTGTATTTTTTCAGATATCCTTTGTATATTTTCTCATATCCATTTGATTTGTTTCTGTAAGAACTCATCATCACAGCCATTATAATTACAATGCTATTCCCACGATGGGTTTATGCAGTTTTGTCCAGAAATCTTTGCTATATCTTGGGTACCTGGAGCTTGCTCTTTCTTTGGTTGCTAGCCTGCTCTTTTATTTTCTCTTACCGGATCTCTGTTCTTTATATCTCAGCATCTACAAAACTAGGAGCCTTCAATTGCTCCTTTTTTAGATCTAGTCTGAATTGCCATCATCGCTACTGCAACCTTTTTGGTAAAACATTTTATAATATCTCCATTTATCTAATTGATTACATTAATAAGCTCATCTCCTCCAGGGATGACATTCTTGATTCCAAGAGCTTCAGACCCTTTAGGGCAGCTTTGCACTCAGTTTGAAGAGGTGAAACCAAAATCTGCTTATGAGCTTGAGCTGCCACAAAATTATCAACCTCATTTCTAAAATGTCTAGGCATTATTAAAATAAGTTTGTTAATTTTTCAATAAATTGTCTGTGAAACATAGAGGTGTCAATGAGCCGAGCTTTGCCTAGCTCCATTCAGACTCATCACACAATGATTAGGTTCAGGCTCTGGCTCCGGCTCTGCTGAGCGAACCTGCTTATACTGTTTAAAACAAGCCCAACAGACTATATTATAATGAGATCTGATCACCTCATGTTGCTTAAGCATACTGCATGAATAAAAAACCTGGGTTTTGTATTTTGTGGTTTTTCTCGTTGGTGCAGTATGCTCAAGTGTTTGAGTTGATTATTGAGGTATCTTAATAACAATATATGTATAAAATGTCTAAATATATAATATAATTATCTATATTTATATGTATTACATACATATATAAGAATCTTAACGAGCTAAGCCTAAGCCTAAGCCTATTACAGCTTGGCTCAGGATCACTTAGGTAACCAAGCTCAATTGGACGTTCAAGCTCAACTATCTCAGCTCATGACAAGCCGAGCTCATTGACAGCCCTAAGATTCAAACAGCCTTAAACCCATGACGTATCAAAATACCCTTAAATAGACAAGTGTCCAATAGATAGGATGTAAGTTGCTTTTCATCTAATGGAGAGAGTAGGACTAGCATGCTCCTCTATAAATATTAAGATTGGAAAATGACTATCAACCAAATGTTCTCCAAATTATGGAGCTAAGGCAGACAAAGGATTAGTTTGCTGCAGCTTCAAGCAGCCCAAAGCAGATTTTCTGCAGCGAAAAAACTTGAAGCATTAGGCGCTAGGCAACACGTGGTGGAAAATAGGAAAAAAAAAAAAAAAAAAGGCCAGCACTAAGCGCAAGATGTGGTGGTTCACCTTCTTTTTAGCTACATATTGCCCAATGCTTAGCGCTTAAGGGTCCCCGCAAGTTTTTTGGATACAGGAAATCCGTTTTACAAGAAACCTATAATGAATGGTTGACTCAGAATGCACAAATAGGTCGTCTGTCTATAATGAATGGTTGACCCAGAATGCACAAATGGGTCGTCTGTCTATAATGAATGGTTGACCCAGAATGCACAAATGGGTCGTCTGTTGCTGGACAGATAGATGTGACTGTAGGAGAACGCCTCACATTGACTGGTTAGGTGAGTCATTAAGCACTGGAAATTTTATCCTCCTCTTCTAACCCAATATTAACTATTTTACCATAAAACAATTTGTAATCGTCACTATCAAAGTTGTAATTGACACCCAAAAAATAAATTACAAAGGTTGTAATTTTAATGACAAAAGTAATCTACCAAGTCAAAAACAGTTATTTTTGGTAAAAATAACAAAAACAAAGTTGTAATCATTAAAACTACAAAAACCCTACTTGCCTTCAATCGAATAAGAAAAGAAAAGAAAAAAAAAAAACGCAGATTGAGAGAGATTGATTATATTGTAAAGTAACCTTGCCCTCTAGCTCTGTACACCAACTTGTGGGTAGTGTTTTCTGTTCAAGTAGTGCCTTTTGTTCAAGTAGAGAAAGCTAGAGATGACTAGGAAAGGTGAAGATTCTTACATTCACTCGGAGATTTGCGAGTTGGGTTTTGATGGTTGCAGTGTAGATGGTAACTTGGACGATGATGGGAGGCTGAGAAGAACTGGTACTCTCTCTCTCTCTCTCTCTCTCTCTCTCTCTCTCTAGTTTAATCTTCTTAAAAGGAAAGGATGTTCTATCCAGGATTGTGTCCTGGATGGTGTCCAGGATATCAGGGGATGTCATATGGAATAAAATGGGTGGGTGATGCATTTTTTTAATATGAAATATTGCATCTTATTCTATATAACGGCACCTAGTGTCCAGGACACCATCCTAGACACCAAATCCTGGACAGAACATCCTTTCCCCCAGATTTCTCTTAAACAGCCACCTTCATGAGATGGGCTGATGCCCAACTCTGTAGAGATTGGGCCCTTGGCAAGGTTGATTTGTTTCTTCTGATTCTTTGGAAGGCAACAGAATCCAATCTTTCTTTGCTTTTCAATTCTCTCTCTGGGTTTCAAAATTTCTGCCAGTAACTACATGCTGACTGATCATGAAGACCCACGCTAACAGGTCTGATCATCTTATAGTACATCATAGTCCTGTTTGGTTGCCATGAAAAGTTGATATTCTCGTGATTCTTTGCAAAATTTTCTTAAGAAAATCATTTTCAAGCTATCTGGTTGCCAAGAACCAGAAATCTTCAATTTTCAAAATTTTCTCATGTAACTAACTATTTTATTGTCTGTTACCATATTATTTTCACACAACTCTTGCGTAACACATAAGAGTTTTACTTGTTCTTGACAATCAAACACCATAAGTAAAGGATAGAAACTAGAAAGTAACATATTTTTTCTTTTCTTATGTAGTTTTATATTCTATTATTTTTTATCCTTTTCTATTCGATTCAAGGCAACCAGAGACCATCTACAACGAGAAGCATCTTGCATATGCACTACTAAGTGCCTCCCGGGATCTCACTGTTCTCTCTCTCTCTCTCTCCCTCCTCTCTTTTTTTTTTTTTTTAATTTTTTTTTCTCTCTTTGAGAAAAAATGGGACTTAGTCTGAAGTAGTCTCTAGAAAATAAAAGATATGATTTTATTAGATTGGTTTTGATTTAGTTTTCGTAGGACAACATTAGGTTGAGGGCGGATTTCCTCTTAAGACTGAAAAAATACCCAATACTGAGAGCACAAATATTTTTTGTGTCATGTCCCACACAGCACCGGATGCAAGAGGGTCGCTAGGCATTTTTTCCCAGGAAGAATTTCGTTTTGCATTAGATTATACATATGATTTGTTTCTGATTTTGGTTTCCTATTTAAACCTCAAGTTAGAGCCCAGCGTGGGTTTGAATTATTTTTACTTTTTTTAGTCTGGATGGAGAGATAGCACCAAAACCCGTACATGGCACAAGGCCATACAAAGGGTACTTTGATAAATACATTAATCCTTGTTTACTGTAACACCCTCTTTTGCCCCCGGATTTTGTGTGCACAAAAGATCTGCACAAGCTGTGTCCACAGACCAGGGGGCAGACACATCAGCACTGAAAAGTGATAAGCACACCTCCAAAAAGTGTAAATCACTTTTTGGGGCTGATGTGTCTGGCCCCTGATCCATGCGCACAACTTGTACATATTTTTGTGCGCACGAAATCCGGTTCCTACTGGGGACGATGGATGATTTAAACTCTCCACACACATGGTCTTATCTTAACCAAGTGTCTTCCGCACGGTTCTAATGGGTATTTCCCTCAGGTATGCGAATCCTCTAGGACAGCTTCAAGCATGGTAAAGTGTGGGATGCATCTGCAATGTGACATACTCAAAAATCAAATATGAAGGGTGATTTTCCACTTTTCTAGGGTATGTGTCATATTGCCAACGCCAACGATGTCATACTTTAAGCTGCAGTAGAAGATTTAATTGCCTATTTTTGAGACAAAATAGCATTTAAGACCATCTTTTATACCCAGCCGTGTTAGAGTTAGCGAGTCAGCTCAAGCACTTAAGCTACTGCATGAACAAAAATTGGGATTTTTTTTTGTCTTTTGTGTTTTTTTTTTCTTTTATGCAGTACGCTTAAGTGCTTGAGTCATTCAAAAGCTTCATAAAACCCTGTTGAGTTGAGCCTTTCTGATGAGCTACTACTATACTAAAGGACTCTGTCGATTTCTTCAATCATGCAAAAAACTAAAAACATAGATCCAGAACCAAAAAATAAAAATATACATAAGAGAAAAACAATTTTCATCAAATGTTTCTTATGAATTTTAGATTCACAGGAACTGTATGGACGGCTAGTGCACACATAATAACAGGAGTGATAGGCTCAGGGATCCTCTCACTGGCCTGGGCCGTAGCGCAACTAGGATGGATTGCAGGACCAGTGACTCTCCTCATTTTCGCACTCATCACCTTCTACACTTCCCGTCTCTTGGCAGATTGTTACAGATCTCCGGTCACAGGCAAACGGAACTACACATACTTGGAGGCAGTCCAAGCCAATTTAGGTACTTGGGTATGCTACTTTCTACAATTAAAGTCCATTTTTCATGATTTTGAACTGATAGAAAATGAAAACAATCTCCTTCATATCAGGTCGAAGGATGTCCTTGGCCTGTGGATTCATTCAATACATTTACCTCTTCGGGACGGCGATCGGCTACACAATCACAGCATCAACAAGCATGGCGTAAGCTTCCTAACCTGCAAAAAGAGGACAGAGCTATCAACCATATCGGATTTTTTAAGTTCATCTGACACAAAAATGCTAGTAGAAAGAGAAAGTAGTGTTTCCCACACTTAAATCTTTGAATGAAGTTACAGAAAAAATATCTTAGCTTGAGCTTCAAAGCTCTGATACCATGAAAACACTACTGAAATAGATAAGAAAACCAGGATACCTTGATTGAGGATCCTTCCCTTCTTTTATAGATGTAAAGAATTGAGGTTACCACTGACTTCATACAGTTTTTTGACTGATATTAGCTACATAATATTCTAACTTCCTAACTTGATTTCTAAGTCACTCAACTAACTACAGCTTCTCCTTAACATCTATTACACTTAATCTTTGAATAAATGAAACAGTTAGTTAATCTTACACGTTTTTGCTTGAGATCAGTGCTGTACATAAGTCGAACTGCTTCCACAAAAGGGGCCATGAAGCTTCATGCAAGATCTCCACAAATTTATTCATGATCTCGTTCGGGATCCTTCAGATCATCCTGTCTCAGATCCCAAACTTCGCCAAGTTGACATGGCTCTCAATTGTTGCAGCAGTCATGTCTTTTGCCTATGCATCAATAATAGTGGGACTTAGCTTGGCGAAGGTCATCTCAGGTGGGATTTCATTCATCCCTGAAAATGTACTCAAGAAGTTGATATGAAATGAATAGAAGTTTGTAACAGAGTAAAGTTTTAAGTAATTAATAGTAATTGCTGGGATTTGTACAGGACATACCGGGAAAACTTCTCTGGAGGGAGCGACGTTTGCGATGGAATTGTCTGATGCTGAAAACGTGTGGAACATGTTCAGTGCACTTGGAGACATTGCATTTGCTTACACATTTTCTCAAGTTCTGATTGAAATCCAAGTAAGATCCTTCAATAGTATTCCATAATCCGTAATGCTAATTGATCATAGATGCCCAGAACCTGGTTGTCCAAAAACACTTAGGTGAACCACTCAATGTTTGTGTTCCCTTTCCTATGCTCTCTCAGGATACTGTACGATCTCCTGGAGAGACCAAGGTCATGAAGACGGCAACCTTGATGGGGGTCTCAACAACCTCTGTGTTTTACTTGCCGTGCGGTTGTATCGGCTATGCTGCATTCGGTAACCATGTTCCAGGCAACATGCTAACTGGCTTTGGATTTTATGAGCCCTTCTGGTTAGTTGACTTTGGCAATGCCTGTATTGTGGTGCACCTTGTGGGTGCATATCAGGTGCTCTATTTAACCCAATCCAACCACTGTTTGATAAAGAAACTTGTAGCTAATCTTTCAATTTTTTTTCCCGGCAGGTATTCTCCCAACCACTGTTTGCAGCAATTGAATTATGGACTGTCAGAAGGTGGCCCATGTCAAAGTTCATTACAAAGGAGTACCCCATAAGCATTTGTGGAAAAAGCTTCCAGTATGGTTTCAACATCTTTCGTCTGACCTGGAGGACCGTCTTTGTGGTGTTGGTCACTGTACTGGCCATGGCGATACCCTTTTTCAATGACATACTTGCATTCCTAGGAGCAATAGGGTACTGGCCACTGACAGTGTTCTTCCCTGTGCAGATGTACATCTCACAGCAGAGGATCAAAAAATTTACATCCAGGTGGGTGGGGATCCAGCTAATGAACTTAGGTTGCCTGCTTGTCGCTGTGGCCGCAGCCTGCGGATCCATAGAAGGTGTGATCAAGGAGCTTGGTGTTAACAAGCCGTTCAAGTCTAAACAATGATAAGCCCTTCTAGTCTTGACAATGATAAGCCCTTCAATTCTAAGCATGACAGAACCACCTCCTGTGGTAATGATCTAGTAGCAGTAGTCTGTGTGGGTGGATATAAAGTGATTGTTTGTGTTTCCGCAAATGCAGCCAAGAGTCCTAAGATTTTCTCATTTATATGCGTTAAGTATTCGGGAAATATGTGTTAAGAGTAGTCAACACCGACTCTCTAGAAATCTCTAGAGAGCCGGTTTTGCTAACCGACATCAAATATACCAGAGTTCTCTGGTAAGTAAAGAGCACCCTCTTTGGAGAAAATTCTGGAGTATAAGACACCGACTCAAAGTCGGTTGATAACGTTTATAAATAGAG
>JAOXJP010109261.1:0-14156 GCA_025762735.1 Platanus orientalis
GTGTATAAGAGACAGAAAAAGCACAATCGATTTGTAAACTTAGTTTCAGGGCCAAATCGATTTGGGTTTCAAACATTTTCCTAAAACTTTATCCCAAATCGGTTTGGGCTTATTGGTTTGGCCCTCGGCTGAGAGAAAAGTGTGCAAATCTTGTCTCGAAACTGATTGCGCTTTTTGCAATCGATTTTGCCAAACCGATTGCGTTTTTCGCAATCGGTTTGTGTTTTACATAGTAACCAAAATTTATTGGGCATTCATTTTAGCATTCTTTTGGGGTATCATTGGGGACTCTAAACCATATCTAGGGTTGCTTTTAGTTATATAAAATGATATGACATGCATGCATTATACCTTGCTTGTAGTGCCTTTTTCGGGTGCTTTTCCTTTGTCTTGAGTCCTTGGCTTCTTGATTCGAACTTGTGAGCTTCACGTAGGGACATATATAAGACTCTTAGCATTACCCTTGCCCAATACATGCTCATGAGATTGACATACATCAACATAAAGCCTTTGCAAGAAAGAGGGGATTGTGAGGCATTACCATGGTTTAAAAAAGCGGAATCGGTCTTGGCTGATTCCGATCCGATCCGGTCATGAATCGGCCGATTCCGATCCGGATCGGCTAATCCAGTGCCGATCTAGCATAAACTAAAGAATTGTCCCGGATTGGCTGATTCAGATCCGAATTGACCGATCCTACCGATTAATACCGATCTTGCCGATCCAAAAGCCGATTCAAAGTACCAATATAAGGACCGATCCGACCCAACCGATCTGAGACTGATTTCGATCTGGACAAGTTGATCTGGCCGATTCGGAACCAATTCCTGACGAAACCTGATTTACACTAAGAAATCGGCTTGGTCCGGGCCAATTCCAAGTTGGATCGGCCGATCCGACTCGAAATCGGCCAATTTTTAAAACCATGGCATGTACAATTATGAAATTCACAGGGATAGTAAAGTAAGAAAGTTGTATTTGTAGTAGAAAAAATATTTTTTTGAAGATACTTGAACTTTTTGGAATGCGGGATTTTAAACTTGTGAGTATCCCATTTGCTAATCAGTTTAGACTTGTAACAAACTTGTCACCATAAACTAAAGAGAAGTACATGTCTCATGTTCTGTATGCTAGTGCAGTTGGGAACCTCATGTATGCTATGGTTTGCACTTGTCCAGATATTTCACATATTGTTAGTGTTGTGCGTAGATATATGGAACATCTAGGGAAAGCAGATTGTTAGGATGTGAAATGGATATTTCGGTATTTGAAAGGTACTGTAGATGTTGGTTTGGTGTTTGATAAAACTTGTGGAGTTGATGGTTGTGCTGCAATGGATTTGTAGATTCTAATTATGCAGGTAATAATGAAAAGAGGAATTCTTTGATAGCCTGTATTTGTTGTACATTGTGACGGTCAGAGTGTTGTATAATTGATTAAAAATCAGATGTATTGTGAGAGTACTAAAAACATTGATGTTAGATATCATTTCATTCGTAAGAGCATCTTGCATGGTCAAATAGGAGTTAAGAAGATTGGCACAGAAGATAATGTAGACATAATGATCAAGTCAGTTCCTATATTCAAGTTTAAGAATTGTTTGGACTTGATTGGTGTTTTCAGTAATTGAAAGTTATCCTTTGGGGTTTTGTGAAGAAAATGGGAGAAGAATTTTTGTGCTATGGAGCTTTGTAAAACCGTAGAATTCAAGCCAAGGTGGGTATTAATTGGGAATATGTCTCGAGTTTAACTCGGGATGGAATATGGGTGTGTGATTTGGTAAAAATCCCAATGACCTGTTTATGACTTGTGTTTTCAATCCGATTTGGGGCCTGACCTGACTTGCATATTGAATAGGGTTTTTTGTTGGTTATATTGGGTTTCTTGGGAACTAAGCCACCATACTTTTCATTATAATCTCTTGTAATTCGTTCATAGTGAAACTCTCTTGCCGATTTCGCCCGTGGATGTAGGCTTCAAGCCAAACCACATAAATGGTCTATGTTCTTTGTGTGATTGCTGTTTTTGCTATTTTCTTTCTTTTATTTTGTTGCATTCTAACTCCAAATCTAGGGATTTTGCACAATAGAATTGTAGATGTGAAAATGATGAATTGGAGAATGTTTGGGGGAGTTGAGAGAGCTGCTTCAGATTACGTTACGCAAGGAGAGATTTAATGGAGTTGGCTCATGTAGAGGAGGGAGAGATTTTGGAAATTGTAGGAGAGGGTTGTTGAACTCCATGTAAAAAATCCTTTGGTTCTACGATTGATGAGAAGGTTAAGCTTGATTAAAGAACTTACTTCTCAAAGGCCTTGGTCATTGTCCTAGATTAGGAACCTATATTAAAGATATTCCGGTTGGTTTTGGAGAAGGTTAAATCAATAAACGAGTTTCTTGGTGTTTCCTTTGTTGGTCATGAAATGGAAGCTATGGAGCTTTTCACTACCTTAGAGAAAGAATGGTTGGTGAGAGGGCTCGGGAAAAGATAAAGTGTTCAAAGAAGTTCAAAAGCTTCATGGAGAAATTTGAACTTAAAATGTGAGGTCAATTATGAGATGGAGAGTGAATTGTGGAGGAATGGGGAGAGATCCAATAGACATCTAAGGTTGAAGTGCTGAAGGTTTATTTTCAAGTGCTCATTGGGTTTTTGTATTGGTTATAATGGATGTCTTTGTATTATTTTGGAATGTTAGTGGTTTATGGAAAAAAGAGAAGAGGGTGGTGGTAAAAGATATAGTAGAGGAGCAATGAAAAAGTTATTATCTTGGATAAACAAAATTAGGTGAGATAGCTAGGGGATTTTTAAGGGAGGTTTGCTCTTCTCAGCTAAAAGGTGTGTGTTTTCCGTTCATTACAGCTTTTGGGGGAATCTATGTCATGGGACGACAACAAAATTGTAGTCAAGGAGTCTTTGATACGGAGGTTCTCTATTTTAGTGAGAGGGTGTTGGAAGGTCATAGGTAATTATTTGGGTTTATAGACCTATGAAGGGTAGCTTGTTTCTGGTTGAATTAAAAAAGGTGAAGAATCTTTTTTTTTTTTTGAGGGGGGGGGGTTCTTGGTGTATTGGGGTGGACTTTAAACTTAGGATCTTGGGGAAAGAAGTAGGGGGAGAGAGGTTTACAAGTGGGATGAGGGAGTTTTCTGGGTTCATTACGAGAAATGGGCTAAGGGAGTCATCACTAACTAGATCATGTTTTACTTGGTTTAATTTGCAGGTTTCTCCATCTATAAGAAAATTTGACATATTCTTGTTATTGGTGGAATGAAATGAGAATTTTCATGTTATAGAGGAAGAAGCTCTTCCTAGGCTAACTTTGGAACATGTATTTTTTTCTCTTGAATGGGAAGAGGATGATGGTGGATTTTAGATCTTTCCAGTTCAAGAATACTTGATTGTTGTACGTTGGCTTCGTGGTTCTAACTTGCGATTAGTTGTTGCAATTTCATGCTTTAGGAAGGCCAGGACAAGTTCTGGAATTGAAATTGATATATAGTGGAACATGCATGTATTTCAGTGTATTGAAGGCTGAAAAAAGGCTCTTTTGGAAGACCTTGTAAGATGGGATCAAAAGGATGAGGAAATGGGGTTTTCAAGGGAAGATTTGATTGTTGGATCTGGTAAAAGAAGAGTTCCTAAGGGTAGTTCTCTTAGAGGAGGTTAGGAGGAAACAAAATGTCAAGGTCCAATGGTTAGAAGAAGGGGATAGTAGGCAAAATTCTTCCATAGAATGGCCTATTACAAAAGGAATATGCATAATGTAGTGAGACTAAATATCAAAGGCTGCATGGTAGAGTATAAAGAGAAAATTGAAGATCACATGGTCAACTTTTATAAGGACCTATATACAAATCCAAGGATTTGGATACCGGATTTAGACTGAATGGAGTTGAAGTTTTTAGAGGATCAACAACATGAATGGTTATAAAGGCTTATCTTAGAAGATGAAGTTAAGGACGTGGTTTAGGGATGTGAAGGGAATAAGACATTGGGTCTTGATGGTTTCTTGATGGCCTTGTTTAAGGTTTGTTGGGAAGTGGTGAAGGTTGATATTATGAATACCTTCGAAGATTTCTATATGAGTGGTTTTCTTGATTAAGGAAAGAAATGCAACCTTCATCTCCGTAATACCTAAGGTTGAAGGAGTTGACTCGATCAAGGATTAGAAGCCCTATTAATTTGGTGGGTAACATCTACAAAATAATGTCTGAGGTTTTAGCCAGGAGAATTAAGGAGGTTTATAGCTCTGTTGTTTCTACATCAATGGGCTTTCATTAAAGGCCATTAGATTTTGGATGGGATTCTTGTTGCTTATGAGTGCATAGATTTTAGATTGAAAGATGGAGAGAGTGTTGTGCGTTGTAAGCTTGATATGGAGAAAACATATGATCTGGTGAATTGGGTTTTTTTGGACTATATATTGGGAAGAATGGGATTTAGCGTTAGAAGGCGTGGTTGGATGAGGAAATGTTACTAACCAACTTCAAATTTTCCATATCTATGGTTTTGCTGTGTGTTTTTTTTAGGAGTTCTAGGGTATATAGGCAATGTGATTTGCTTTCACGCTTTCTATTTTTGTTGGTGGCCGAGGCTTTGGGGGGTTTGTTGTTTAAGGTTTTATAGGGAGGATTGTGGAGGGTTTTGGAGTGGCTAAGGTCCTGAGGATGGGATGGGATTGTGGTATCGCATCTCCAATTTGTCAATGATACCCTAGTGATGTGAAAGGATTCCATGAGGTAGATAAGGTTCTTAAGGTGTGTGATGAGGTGTTTTGAAACAGTCTCCGGGTTAAAAGTTAACTTTACAAAAGCTGTATGTATGGTGTGAGTTTATTTCCTTGCCTTAGTAGCTTGGCTGCATTGTAGCCAATATATCCTTACTTTTACTTACGAAGGGATGCTTCTTGCGACCACTTATAAGAGGAATGACTCGTGGACCTCAGCTGTTTCAAGATTCTAAAAAAGGTTAATGATGTAACATGTATATAGGGTAGTGTGTGTGTGCACAGGAGATATGAATAAAATTATTAAAGTAATAAAAAAAAAATAAACAAGATTTCTACTTGCAAGTCCACATGTTAATTCAAGTAGTTCTTAAATTAGGCTCAATATACACTAGAGGAATTAGGGCTTATAAAAATTAATAAACAACTAAAGAACTAATTAACATGCTTGGATTATCAATAAGATACAAAAATTTAGTAATGAGACTAGTGCAGGCTAAACTAGAAAAGTGCCTAAATTAGACAAAAATCAGGGAAATAGGCTAAATAATTCCAAGAAGGATCTGAGAGATCTAAAGATAGATTTAATAATATATTTAAACAACCATAATATTGTATTGGTGTTTTGTTTAGGTCAAGAAATTGTAAACTCAGATCCAAGACATATGCCACAACATGCAAAAAATGTCTATTTTTAGAAATTTGAAAAAATAGCCAATTTGAGTAATTAGTACCTAAATTTGATGTAGAGTAGCTCCTTGATGCACTTAGAGTGGATTGTGATCAATCTTTCAGACCTAGGAGTCCAATTTTGGAGATATCCAAAAGTTCAAAAAAATTCACAGTCCCTACTGGCAATGTTGTTAGCCCTTAGTACCCTACTTGGGTATTTTGAAATTTAAAATTTTTTCAAAAGTGGGACCCACTCACTAGGGTTGGGATTACCCTGGTAAAAACCATTTGATCAAAGCCTATAGGACCCACCCCACTTGGTAATTTTGAAAATTTTAAAAATTTTAAAAGTGGGACCCACCCACTAGGGTCGCCCAAGGGTTGGGATTACCCTGGTAAAAACCTTTCGATCAAAGCCAATGGTATGAGGGAATACTATACTAAATCGTAAAATCCTTTTATGGCCTATCTCCACGCCTGTAGTTGATGAAATCCCATAGAAGTTCTACAAAACCTAAATGTTAGAGTGGTTGAAGGGATGATACAGAATCGTACAGGGGTGATGGAGATCTGGAGAAGAGCCCTTGACCAAAGTCTGGGTATTTGGAGAAATGTGAGCAATCTTGTATAGCGACTTCAGAGGCTGTATTCACGCCTAACTTGGAGGAATATGTGTGGGGCTACTTCAAATCAGCAAATTGAAGTGGAAGAGATGCCAAGAGTGGATCGTTCAAGGGTGGATCACCTAAACAAAACCATTCGATCAAAGGAGAATTTGTTAAGCTGCAATGTCCAATCTCCTAAAATAGCTCCAGCCCTGAAATCTCGCCTGGGAGTAATAACAACCCCAAAAACTCTATCACAAGCTGAAGACTTCAACTAATTGATGGAGGAAGGCATGTTGTCCAATTTTGGAGCAGCTCTAGGAAAGGTGAGAACTATCAAAACGCCAAACGTGCAAGTGTGGTAATCAACATTTCACAAAAATCCAATTCAACAACATAAAACTTGAAAAAAACTTGAAAATAATGAAGGAAATAGAGAAGGAAGAAGACTTTTAACCCAATGGGAGGGAGTGACCTCCACCACTAGTGTTAAGCTAGGTGGGGGCCTTGATCCATTGGAGGGTTTTAGAGGTCTTCATCTTGCAATCAAAGATGGAGGAAGCAAAAGAGAGCATCGATCTTGTTCAAACAAAATGCAAGTATTGCATAACCATAAAAAATTGATTGTGGGGGTATTTAAAGACCCCCCCCCACGGTTAGGTCTTAATACAAAATAGGAGTAGACTAAAAAGCTCCAAGACAAGTATCTCCTATCGAAAAATGCCCTCCAACTACAAGAAATATAAAAAATACCCTAAATCAACTATTAAAGACAATACTACCCTCACTAACATGTGTCCCCCTCCAACAAGAGAC
Organism: Platanus orientalis; assembly: GCA_025762735.1. NCBI lineage: Eukaryota > Viridiplantae > Streptophyta > Magnoliopsida > Proteales > Platanaceae > Platanus > Platanus orientalis. The sequence continues at coordinate 6,820 of JAOXJP010109261.1, forward strand.
ATAAAGTGACAAAATATAAATAAAAGAACTCTACTGGAACCATAGCATCGACACATCTCTCATGCGCCTCATTTGGTAAACCTGGAACTTGCAGTTGGATTCGATGTCCTCATCAGTTAACAGGTTAGAAGGGGTTGTATTTGTTAAAAATGGGGTGTGCTTGCTAGTTTGCCGACTTGCTTCTGTTGCTAAGTACATTGAAAAAAATGCATGGAGATTCTTTGATGTGGTTGGCAAGGTAATTCTGCTTACCATTTAGTTTCTTATAATCTAGTTTGCAAATCTTAGAATGACGGAGGTTTAAGCATTAGGTGGATTAATCTTGTGAATAAGGCTATTCTTTCCAAATGTTATGGCATTTTGAAGTGGAAGAGGGAAGTCTTTTGCTAAGAGTTATTTTGCCCTAATATGGCTTGATTAACAAAGAGGAATCAAATAGGGTAATTGTCTCTAATGGTACAAGGTATTGGAAGGGCATTGTGAATCAACCAGAGTCTTTAAAACAATCCATTTCTATGGTGGTGGGATCAGGTATTAATACTCTCTTTGGGGAAAGTAGGTATTGTTCTTTTTGATCTTTAATGATTGAATCTTTGATGAATTTTAGCTTTGCCAACAACCAAAAGGATTTTGTGTATAATTATTGGGATTCAAATAGTAAGAGAGGGTGATGGAGCTTGTGTTGTTTTGATTTCTTTAAAAGATTATTTTGATTAATTTTCATAATTTATAGATTTTAAATATTGATCCACCGATGATCATCATATGAAATTCTAGGATTTAAATAAAGAAAGATTGGAAGAAATATCTAAATGTCTAAACTGGATACAAGATGATGATCCAGCCCAGTCTCCTCAGTATTCACACTTTCTTCATGGTTTTTCAAGGTTCTCACATCTCCAAGAAGACTATAAGTCCCCCTTTGAATGTTGGTAGGCATATATTTATAGTTTTGAGAAGCTAAAGAAACCGTTAAGGGTGTGGGATCTTGATGGGATTCTCATATATAGGGTGTGGTCAAAACTACATTAAGGTAATTGTATTTTTCTATAATTTTAAATTGGATATTACTATTGCAATAATTCCTTGTAATACATTTCACCTTAACCCTTAAAGGTAATAAAATAGCAATGAGGCTCATCTTTATAGATGTTTCACAAATATGTCCTGCCACTGTGCAATATTCCTTAATGACTTTCAAGATCATAAATTAATCAATTTCTAATCCCTTTGGTCATTTGAATGAATCAATTGAATATCTACAACTTTTATTTGATAAAATATTTTTCAAAATAAATTTAATTTTACCATAATAAATTAGATTTGGAATCGTTTGATAAACTCTTTATCAAAAACCACTAGTGCGAAATATTTTTGACTAATCAAATCATGAACGTTCTAAACTGAACATATATCCCATGTAAGGGCAGTGTTTTCCATATTGGGCATTTGCAACCTTTCAAGTAGCATGTAGGCTATCCAATATAGCCACCAATTTGGTATCACTAGGTGGTATCTCAAAACAATTACATGACAACTTAAAGAAATACAAACCCTTCAAGTTTAAGGACGAGTTTGTGCATATGAGCAACACTAATCCTAATAGTAAAGTTTTACCAAATATGTTTATAATGGTTCCCTTTAGTGCATATATATATTGCACTCACATACAAGTTGAAAGTCTCACTTAAATGATTGAGATTACATCACTCTATCATATGGCAGCTCCACATTTAGCAGCCCTTTAAGTGATGTGTTCAGCATCACCATAGTCGTAAAATTTTTGGTCTTCAAGAACTCGATTATCAGATCACTCTGTACATTCCAATGTGTTTGACATCCTACTTTGTTACTTGAGGACCACTTATATCATTTTATGAGATCATATACTTATCTATATAAAGAGACAAATACATGTGATGATGGAATAAAATGTTCTTATTATATATCAAACAAGCAAACATACTTATATTTTATGTGAATGCCTTTGATAGGACACATAATTCCAACAGCTTGAATCTTCGAAGACATGTTAATAATTGGTATGTAGAACAAAGGATTTTGTTGTGGGCATCTTTGAATCAATTTTGAGCTTGTCTAAGATAGGGAGGATTGTTGGTAGTTGATCAAGAGGCCCAATGGTATGTTTTCTACTACTTCTTGCTATGATCTCTATGCCAATGAGAGCTGTGTAATTCTTTCCTTAGTTTGGGGCGCAAAAGTGTTGTCAAGGGTCCAATTCTTTATGTGGACAGGTATAGGAGAACATTTTTAATGGTTGATAATTTGAGGAATTCATTAACCATATTCTCATTCATTGTGATTTTGTGAAAGAAGCTTGGGATGCTTCTCCCCATAAGTTGCAAGTGGTGTGGGTGTTTCTCGTGGGAGTTTAGAGAGATTGGTTGGAGGATTTCGGTATCTTCTAAGAAGAAACAAGTGCTATAGCACTCATTATTCCATGCTGTCTGTTGGTCCTTATGGTTGTAAAGAAACAACAGAATTTTTCTAAATGAGGCTGAGTCATTGTTTAAAGTTTTTGGCATGCCGAAGAGATTTCTTTTGGGGTACTATGAGTAAAGTTTTTGCCAATTATCATTATATGGATGTTAAAAGAGATTGAGTGAGCTATGTAAGATATAGTAGCATAAACTGAATTTGTTGTTGGGTTTTGTTTTTCTGCCTTTCTTTGCTTTTTACCAGGCCTTTGGGGATGCTTTAGCCCTTTAATGAAATTTTCTTCTATAAAAATGGGGTTAGAATAGACAAGGAAGTGAACAAAGTGGAAAAACACTTTTTAATACAGGAAATGAAGGGTAACCAAATTTGCAATGCCATTGATGTAGCTGTGCTCTTTGGGTATTAATGGGGCTACAATTTGATGATAGTAATTGTTGAAGTGATGTGGGCCATGTAATAGGAATGACTGCCAAAGATTTAGAGCCCATGATCCTCATGGTCTTTACCAATTTTATTCTCTTTGTCTCCGGTTCAAGATCTTACTGAGATGACTAGCAAGTATCAAATTCAAAGCTAAGTGTGCAACATCGAATACGAAAGAAAGAGGCATAGTGGGTGTAATAGAAATAGAACTTGTATCAGCAATTGTAGCGAAAGACCCATTTGCAGCTTTTACTTTGTCATTTCTAGAATACACAGACTATTACATTAGCTGTACCTGTATGGATTATTTATGTCGGTAGTTAGGTTGGTGATTGCTGTCTTCTTCTGTGGTCACTGTTGTCTGATACCAAGTTGGAATTGTGACTTATGAGGTGTTTGGTTCATAGTTGCAGGGAAGCTTGACTTAGGGTGCGAAGCTCGTTTCCTCGGAAGCTCGTTGGGAAAGCTAATTTGATTCGGTTTCCCTAAAGTTCCCCAACTTTAGGGAAACGCGGGGAAGCGTTTGGGGGAAGCGACCAAGGAAACGTTATTTGCACACAAAAAAAATCCCGTAATTCAATTATTTTCAGTAATTAACTAACCAAATGCAAACAAATTTCTTTATTTTAGCAATTCAGTAAAACCCCTAACCAAAACCCAAATAGGTATGCAAGTAATATATTGTAAAAATTAATATAAAGCTAAGGCCTATGTGATATTGCTACAGTTCAAATGCATTTATGGCTCAAGCACACAATAAAATAATAATAATTCTTAGGTATTTTTGTTCGTAATTAGTTGCATATCTATCTCATGATTCTTTGTTACTTGCATATTATAATAGCTATAATTGTGGTTTGTTTATTACCATGTCGACGTTATTCACTTGATTGTACTGTAATTGTACCTATTGATTGTAGATATATATATATATATATATCCCGCTTCTCACTTTCACATTGCTTCCTACTTTTGCTTCTCGCTTTGGTAACTATGGTTGAACGTGGCCATCATTATGCCCATCCCAAATTTAACGTAGTCAGGTATCTTCATGTAGCAGATACAGGAAAATACATAGAAATGCACTGTAATTTAAATTATATTTATATAACTAATACATGGCAGTATCTGCAATTAAATATATATATATATATAAGATTACCATACAATGGCTTTCTAAATGATGCATTAGCTCACCCTATCAACATCTCAAAGATGACTATCCTTGTTGCATATCAAGGGAAGTAAAATAATGAAAACGGTTTGATTTCGTAAGCCCAATGTACTCAAGTTACCTGGTGAAGTTCAAATGTGAGCCTCTTTAGCATCAGATCATGTGTACTGTCATTTGACATTACGGCTCCTTTGATCTCTTCAGGTGCACTACTGTAAAATTCTTTCTCAGGTACGAGTTCAATATCTGGATGCTTAGACTTGAAATCTTTGCAAGCCTTTATGGCCTTCAAATAGTGATTTTTCTCATACATCAAATTGTGAAGCTGCAAGGTAGTAAAATCAACTGGTGCCTTTGCACGTTCTGTTTCTGCTTTTACACGATCTTCTTCTAGTAAGATCGAACGATTCGCCTACAAGAAAACATTTGAAGCCACAGAAGTCAGTGTCAGCAACAACTAGATGTGAGAATTAGCCTCTAAATTCAGATTATGCATTTATTCACAGAACTGAACAGCACATGATGGTGGAAACAATAATGACATAAGGGTTACAAAAGCATGTAGAGAAGAGATATCAGTTGAACACTTGGTCACTCTTGAAGAAAGATGGATAAGAAACAAGTTTGTTGTAAAACTTTTCTTCCATGAAAATTTTATAAAGGATTTAAAAGAAGTCCCAAGGAGACTGTGAGCAGAAAAGATAGGACAGATATTAGTGGAACACCTAATCCCTCTTGAAGAAAAAAGGATAAGAAACAAGTCTTGTCCTCAAACTTTTCTTCTATGAGAACTTTATAAAGGGTTTAAGAATGAGCCCTACGACAGACTTTCAGGCAGAGTAGACTGGTAAACAAAGAGAAAGTTACTCCAAAATGTTCAGAATCATGAAAAAAGGTATAAAAAAAAGATGCTTTTTAAATATAGCTTCAAATGAAAAGACAATTTAACCATCTAAATATGTCATACATGACCTGGTTGTAATAAAAAAAGTTTTCTGACTATTTTTTATTAGCATGCATGAGTTTATGTACATAGATACATGTGTATAATTGTATGTATGGGTGTGGGTAAACACACATTTAATTTACAGTAACTCTTTTATTCCTAACTACATTATTTTTTTTTTCTAATTTTCAGTGGATAAACTGGACTTGGGGCCCTCTCTACTAAACCTTCAAGTACTCAAGCAAAACATTAATACTACTCTTTTTATGCAATATTTTTATATTGATATCTTTTACCAATCAATACCATGGCAGAATACTATTTTTTTTAATAGATAAGGTGAGTTTGTATTGTATTACATAATTCAAGAAGAGCCCATATACAAAAATCACATGGTCACAAAGCTATGGCCCATGTACAATATATATATATATATATATATATATATATATATGTTGGAATCATGGTTCTTGTTTATAGTGACAATTATATGTCCCATGATCAAGGTTGAGATTTTTTTTTTCTTATATGATGAGTTTTTCCAATACTTCCATGTTGGGATTAGTTACTGGTTCCAATTTGATACAAACTTATATTTTTGGGGAATTGGTTAGAATGGGCTCAGCTTTTGCCCCCCTCTCTCATCCGTGAAGCTTGGGCAGGAAACACGCAACTCCCTGGCAGCCGGCGCCAAGGAGGACTGACTACCTCTTTCTCCTCAGGATCCGAAGTTTAAAATTTTGTATTTTTCCCCATCCAATTCCTAAAAATTAACTTTAGCATTTAAGAGATATCAAAAGAAAATAAAAAAGGTTTTGTCTATTTTGTTCAAAACAAAAGTGAGGAATGCAAAATGGGTACAAGGGATGGAAGCCCTAGCCTGATGGGTTAATGGAAACAAATTGAAAAAAGCATTTCATATGGTTAAAATCTATTTTTGTATAGGTGAAAGCACTCTTACATATACAAGTTTAGATTTATTCCAGTCTCTCACATTCTAGCAACCCCTTAATACCCAATATATCAAATTACATCATATGAATAGCCTTAAAACAGGTAGCTCAAACGGAATTTGCCTAAGCATTTTAAAACCCTCTAAATGATTTATACTTCAAAAACAGGCCAACAATATTACAAACTCAGCCAAGTAAATTTACTTTCTTGACGACTGAGTTCTAACTGGTCAGCTTAACTTTTGAGAAACTCTTCCGAACTGATTAAATTTTACTAGCCAACTTTGGTTCTCATTTCAGAATCATGCCTCCAGTAACACTATCTCCGTTTGAGTCTTAAACTTGATAGGCACATGCCATAAATAATAAATATATTAAGATTTTAAAAAACCATTTAACTATGCAAGTATCATCCCCAGTGACCCCAACTACACCACCTCCAATAGTCTGATTCAGATTATCAACAAAAAGCCATTGAACTTCAATCTAATCCTGCTCTCGTTTCCAGCATTGAAAAAATGAAATCCCTTTAACCCGCCCCCCCCCAGCCAATATTAAATTAGGTTCCAGTCTCACTTATATCATCAAATTTTTTGAGACACAAGTGATAGTGCTCTTCCTTTTATTATGAATAACAATCAATTTATTAGAGAAAAGAGCAATATACAAACAGAAGAAAACCAGCAAAAAGCTATGCAAACACTCAAGAATCAAGATAAACTAGCAACCACTACTACAATCAGGGACACGATTTCCCACAAAGTCTATCGTCAACCCAACGCCCTACTTTGCCAATTTGTCTAAAACATCGTTCTGAGAACGAAGAATAGGAATCAAGACAGCCTGCATAATTTTTACAAGATTCCTAACCTCCCGGATAGTATGTGAGAGCTGCCACAAGTAAACAGCCTTCCCATCAACCCAATTAATGACCGTGCTCGAGCCCCATTCAACCATGCATTCATACAGACCTCTCTCTTTAAGCATGTGAAGACCTTTAAGAAGGCAAATCAGCTCCCTTTTCATTGACCCACCAATACCAAGCAATCCAAACAATGCAAACAACACTTTTCCCTACAAATCCCTAGTAACACACCCATAGCCAGCAGGTCCTGGATTCCCAAAAGAGGAACCATCAAAATTGAACTTTACCTTTCCTTCCATAGGTGGCTCTCACCCCTTTTCAACAAAGCCATGATTATAAGGGGAAGAGGAAATACAGGACACCCAATCCATCATAAAGGCATTCAAAGAAAAATCCTTGAACTCGTTAGTCACCAAAAGCCACAAACCTACCTCACAAAGTGATAATTGCTTAAAATTGCATAATTATCATAATCAAAATGAGCATTATCACATTAATTTTATGTGTATTTATATT
>JAOXJP010109272.1:0-14155 GCA_025762735.1 Platanus orientalis
GGGTCTTGGGTCCACATCCACTCAAACCTAAATGGTCTAGGTAAAAAAATTCCTTTTGGTTTAAGGTTTAGGAATATGGGACCATGGTCAAATCCATATGGGCTATTATTTTCAACTATTGCTTCCAGAAAAATTAATTTCCATTGTATATTTGCTGCACCCCTGTCTAATCTTTCTTTAACATAATTGTTCTCTCCTAATTTTTTGATCCATGTAAATGGTGGTCCTTCATATCCAAGGTCCGTTAACCTCCCTTCGTATAGAATGTTGTTTGCCTCTTTAAGTTCCTATTAAGGGATATGTAGTCCTCCTATTTTGTATGCTTTATTCCATATGTAGCTCCAATCACCTAAGCATGCTAGCGGTCCTCTGATTTCTTTAATTTTCTATATTAGGTGTCTAAAGAAGTATTTCCTTTTTCTTTTCTCTAGGTTCCCATAGATTAACATACATGTCCAGTATCCATTTCTCGTTCCTAGCTTTGTTTCTATTATTATGTATCTATTGCATATTTCTTTAATTTTACACATTTGGTTTTTCCTCCATAATAATGCCAATCCTCCTGATTGCCCATTAAAGTCTAAGCAACAAGAATTCTAGTCGCTACTTATCCTAATTTTCTTTCTTACTTCGTCACTTTTACATTTGGTCTCAGTTAAGAAGATCACATCCGGGTTTGCATTTTTGATTTGATATTTTAGCTCTCGAACTGTCAAGGATTGCCCGATTCCTTGACAGTTTCATGCTATAATCTTCATTGGGCCCTTTGGGGCTGTTTTGTGACGGCCACCAGAACCCTTTCATCAATCAAATTCTTACATTTTTTGTTTTTTTCTTTCTTTTTCCTTCTATTGGTACTTTTCCTAATATTTTTATCTGCTACAGTCCTTTGTATTCTAATTTTTTTTTTCAGTTGTTTCCTTTTCCATTTAAAAATTTTCATGAGATATAATAAAATTTCATAATTGAAATACATACCTTATCTGTTGATTGTAAAAAACAAAGATAAATTAAGAGTTGAGTACATACCTCTCCATTGTTGTCCGCTAGAAATTCTTTTCCTTCTGTACTTCCTATCTTCTTGTTCTTTTTCTTTCCCTGTCCTGGACTTATGCTTCATTTTATTTTTTTATTGGCTATCTCGGCTAGACTCTCCTTTATATCTATTTCCATTTTCTATATGCCTTCTTGAGTTCATATTGACTTGAACTTTTGAAACACCAAGAATCTCTAGTATTTGGTGTCCCCTGACGCTTCACAGAAGGTCCATTATGTAACAGTAGCCCATTCAGCCTGATGCCCTCTGATGAGAAGGCTTATTTTTTTATTTGTATATATATATATAGTTATGGCTAGGGGTGGCAATTCATGTTGGCGGGTAGGGTTCATGTCGTGTCGAGATAAGGGTGTACTACTATATGGCTCAACCCTAACCTAGTTATTTCGTGTTGGGTTCACAAGTCGTGTCAAACATTGCCACCCCTAGTTATGGAATTCAAACCCCCTAAATACTTAGCCCATGAAGGCTCATTTAGCCCATATAGGCCCATCTCATGAACTAAAGAGGTGTTTTCACAACCCATTGTAGTTTGGTGATTTTTATCCGTTGTGGCTTATCCCCATTAAGACTCCAATTATGAGTCATTGAGGTCATGAATCATAGAGGTTAGTGTGTGATCTATAGCAATCTAACACACATCAAGCCCAAGTAGCCCAATACCTTAGGTCCATGGAGACCTAATAACCTCTTTTGTCCACATGATTGGATTATCCATTTATTTATCAACTTCAGAGTCAACATAATTAGGCATCAATGATAACCTCTTAACCTGCAACTCAAAATCATCGACATCATCAATGAGTTCAATCCATCACTTGGTGGATATTCATGATTGAGTGACAATGATACAAGTATAATTAGATCAAGTTACATTGGTATGAAGATATATTTATGATTTTCAAACATATAGACTTTGTTTGCAAGTCAAGCTTGGAGTGTAGCCTCCTCCACTTCCAGCTTGAGGGGGAGTGATAAGGAAAGGCTTTTAGCTATAATAAGGCAAGGCCCACCACCACCATCACCACATACCCAAGTCCACATGTCTGGTGATCTTAGAGAAAACGTTTTGAGTATTAGGAAAATAAATAAATTAGATTATATTAGATTTGTTTTGAGTTCATTTCGATATTTATCTTTTTAATGCTCTATTTAAACCTATTAAAGATTCAATAAATAATTCCTTTTTACTTAAAATTCTTCACTAATCTCTTCACTCTCTCCCTCTTGTCTCCTATCTCTCTCTAACTCATTGCCATGTTCGGTTGTTCATATCTTCTCTCCAAGGTCTAACATTGAGTCATGGGATGTTAGAGTTTTTTGCAACTCGTTTGATTCCAGGTTCAGTTATGAAGATCATCTGCAAACAATAGGTATGCATCTCGTCTCCTCTCTCTCCCTCATCTATGCTCTCTCTCTCTCTCCCTCTAATTTCTTTATTAGTTTTATTTTTATCATTATTGGTGAATTGATCAATCTAGATTGTAGAAACATTGATGTCAATTGAAATTTTGTAATTAGCTATATCCATATTCGTATCCGATATTTAGCTAATATAATAAATGTGAATATAAATCTATTTTTAAAATATCATCAAATATATAATCAAATTTGAATATTTATGAAAAATAAATGAACCAAATATAGATGCGCCAATATCCAGTTCATTTGCACCTCTAGTCACCATTTCCCACCAAAACTTGAAAGCAAGAGAAGGGAGAATGTTATTTGACCTCAATCTCTACCATTTTTTTTCCTGGTTTGGATCCTATCCAGCCTGTTATGACTTGTTGGGCCTAGTATGTCGACACATCACCAAACAAGTTATTAGGCTAGACAAATCCTAACAGGCCATAAGGAGGTCAAGATCCAAACTGTTTTTTTTCTTCTTCTTGTTTTTCAAGTAATAAATGCATATATAGAAAGTTTGACTAACCAATCCTAAACAATGCCTTGGACAGCACATCCCACTATTTTTGGTAGAATTTGAAGTTTGATGCTTGACAGCGAGCACTGACACTGTCTTCAAGTCACCCAAAAGATAGGCATTAGGAGGATCATTTTAAAGCGGAAATTCCTGAAATGTCTGATTCATGAAAGGAATTTTGGATATATATAATCATGGGAAGTGGGACTCTTTATTAAAGATTGCAAGCACTCAAGCAATTATTATGAAATAATCTCCTTTAATTATGTGACGAGAGCAGTCAATGGCTCAAGGGCTCTAGGTCGTCACCATGGATACTCTAAAAACAATACTTTTTTCTTTCGGTCTTCCATGAATTGTTCAAGGGAGAACTTGAAAATTGATGTATCGGCATTTGTTGATGCCCCTTTTTTTCGCCTTAATTATGGAAAGTAGTTTACCAAAAAAATTTAGAGAGTTGGAATTATAACACATCTCCTCTAGCTAACAATTATCTACTAACCCACTCGCCTTCCAAAATAAAATTTAAATTAAAAAATAAGAAAGAAAACCATATGGTATTTCAAGAGGATAAATGTGCATGGATATTATGTCTTATGTCATGTTCACGGTCATTGGATTAATTACAAATCCAAGGGCTAAGGTTTAGAATAATAAATCAAAGTTTTTTTTTTGATATGAAGTGTATCCCCGGGCCAGCTTGCGCGCACCACAGGACTAATCCCTCCACCCCAAACAAGGCTTCACCTTGCGGTCCGTAGCCACATTTAGTTGTTTTCTTTTGGTAAAATAGAAGTTAAATTTAGGTTACCTTCTATGTTTTGGAGGTTTTCTACTAAATGAGTGCTCATTTAGTTGTACCAAAAATTAGAAGTTGATTCATTTCCAAATGATTAATTTTAAAGGGTTTGGATTAAACAAGCTATAATAATCAAATTTAACTTGTTAAGGAAAACTCTTGCACGATACAATGTCAATTTTGAATAATAATAAAAATTTATTTTTCCTTGCACGATAGTGGGGAGCTCTTGAAACAAAAGCCATATCTCTTCTATCTCTCTAGTTTTAAGAGCTTCGGAATTAGTTTATATTAATTTTTATTTTAGATAGAATAAAAATACCCTAATTCAAAATCAACTCATTTAAGTTATTGGACCCACTCTTACACTACGGTGGAGACCTCCCGAGATAAAAGCCAAGTAAGCTCTCTCTTTCTTTCTCATGGAATCTCTCTCTCTCTCTCTCTTTGGTTTTAAGAGTTTTCTTAATTTTTTTATATTAAATTTATTTTAGATAGAATAAAAATGCTCTAATTTGGAATCAACTCATTTGAGTTATCGGCTCCACTCTTGTGTGATGGTGGAGGTCTCTTGAGACAAAAGCCAAGTAAGTGCTCTCTCTCTCTCTCTCCCTCCCTCTCTCTCATGGCATCTCTCTAGTTTTAAGAATTTTCTTAATTAATTTATATTAATTTTATGTTAGATAGGAAAACAATGCCCTAATTTGGAATCAATTCATTTCTTGTACAATGGTGGAGAGCTCCCAAGACAAAAGCCTAGTAAGCTCTCTCTCTCTCTCTCTCTCTCGTAAAGAGTTTTCTTAATTAAATTATAATAATTTGATTTTAGATAGAATAAAAATGCCCTAATTTGGAATCAACTTGTTTGAGCTATCGGCCCCACTCTTGTGAAATGGTGGAGAGCTCCCGAGACAAAAGCCAAATAAGCTCTCTCTCTCTCTCTCTTGTCTTAATTTTATTTTAGATAGAATTAAAATTCCCTAACTCTATTCACTCGAAATTTCTCGCAAAAACATCACTAATATTGAGCTTTTGCTTCAACATCCTCGCTTTGGATCATCTTATATTCTACGAATTTGTTTGTTCACTTATTAGAGTATTCTGAACTTTCCATGTAGACCAACAAAGAATTCAAATATAATGAATGCAACTTTGAGATTGGGATTTGGATCCCATTTTTGAGTCAAACGAACATTTGAGACATTCATCTAAAGATTGGGTTTGCAGGTGGTTTACTCAAAAAGAGAAAGGGGAGGCAAACCCAACTCATTCTATGATAGGGCATTTAGTAAGACAATGAAAGGTAGATTCATTTTCTAATTTAGGGTAGGGAGAGTTGATTCAACGATTCTTTTTTTTAGATTTTCACAGATAGGGAAAGAATCCCTACAAGCCCTCCAAATGAAGTGTTTAATTTTTGAGAGATTAACAAGTCCCCCTAATTTTTTTGGAGTTAATTGATTTGTAAATCATTTTGGGGATAAAGAAATAAGGCATGGCATAAGTAGGGATGACTTTAACAATTGATTTAATCAGAATTTCCTTCCCAGCTTGGAAAAACAAGAAGTTGTTTTCAACAGTGAATTTTCCTAGACACTTTTTCTTCAATATAGGTGCAAGGGGAAATTTTATTTTCCTTGGAGGATAGAAGGCTAAGATATTTACTAGGGCTAGAGGATTAACTAATGCCTAACATTCGTGAGACTATTTTCCTTTGGCTCTGCTTGGTTGCTAGTTAAGTAATGGAAAGTAAAGTAAAACAGTACGGATCTTCAAAAATCCAAATGGAGCAGCCATTTGGTTGAAATAGGAAAATGCTCATCGGAATATTGGCTTTCCATTTAAGGTTTTCCTAATACCTTGATTTCCTTTCTCAAAATCAGACCAATTTGGTCGGATTTTATAACTAAGTACGCCGCACATTATGAAAATAAGCAATATTGCCTTATGTTTTCTTACTGTATTCTAAATCAACCAAACAATTATTGGAAAATACAATTTCACTCTACTAAACTTCACTTTACTCATTTTTATACAATTAACTTCACTTCACTTTTTCACATTCTACTAGCAACCAAGCAGAGCCTAAATTTTCGAAGGGTATTAACGCTAAATATTAGCTCTGATTTTGAATGATTTATAGTTTGACTCGAGGCTAGTTCAAAATATTTAAGGGTTTCCTAAATGACGTCAAGCTGAGTTATGGAAATTCTGGAGAATATGTAGCAATTATCAGTGAACAATAGGTGGAAAATAAAGGGGCTATTTTTCCTAATTTGATGCTTGAAATTAGGGAGGCTGATTCCTTGGCACTAGTCTAAGGGTGGCAGAAAGGCCTTCTACACAAATCAAAAAATGGAAGGGAGAGATGGGATTTCCCTGTCTAATGCTTTTAGAAGGAATTATTTGTTTACTTGAGGAACTATTTATGGGAATTTTGTATGAAACAAAGGAGATACATAACTAGACCCATTCTCTCCACTTTGCATTAGATCCTAATTGTTCCATCATTTTGATGGTGAAATTCGATCATACTCTATCAAAAGATTTTCTCATGTCAAGCTTGAGAGTGGGGTTATGGTGGTTTGAGTTGCCAGACTTTAGAAATCTTAGTAACTCGTGAGCTATAAAAATATTGTCTGAAATTTGATGATACTTTAGGAAAGCATTTTGGTTTGGATAGATAATCTAATGGAGGATCTGCTTCATTCTATTTGCTAATGTTTTGCAAATTATTTTGTAGTGAGCATTGCACAAACTAATGGGGCAGAATTAGGTGATATTCTCCGGGTTTGGGATTTTTGGGACACGGGCTATGTTAGTTTTGATTTATATTTTGAATATTTGAGTGGTGGTTGAGGAAGTCTAGGCTAGAATTAATTAGATTATCTCTAGAAATCTCTTGATACTCTTGGAAGAACCTGGTTTGAAAACCATTAAGGCAAAGGGTCTTTAGTTTTCCAAGGCTAAGGGTCGTTAATTTGATTTTCTCTCCAGTGAAAAGGAGTGTCAAAAATAGATTTGGCTGATTTTGAAAGCGATTAATGATTCTCTCAATGTTTCCATCAGTGGGATTTGAAGAAGAGAACAACCTAAGGAAATAGGTAGATATATAGCTATGAATCCTTGCCTCTCTATGGTTAATGAGAGGTAATTTTGTTTCTAGATCATCTATTTATGATTGATAAATGATTTTTTCTTTTTGTGTGTTTGTCTCCAAGGCTTAGCCATTATAACTTGGATTTTTTTGGCCCAAAGACTTCTTCTCTTTTCATGAGGTCGTCAAGTTTTTTTCTTCTTCTTTAAATTTATCTAGATTAGATTTGTTAGGACCGGAACCCATTTACTGTACTATCATTATATTTATTCCTACCAAAGAAAACCTCAGCTTCATTAATATTATTATAATCATCAATTTTACAGGATATTTTACTTCTTGGAACCTCAACAACAACAACAACAAACAGCCTTATCCCAATTATTTGGGGTCAGCTACACGAATCCTGTTCCGTCATTCCGCTCTGTTTAGGGCCTTATCTGCTGTTAAATTACAAGCTGCCATGACCCTTTTAACTATTTCCACCCAAGTCAATTTTGGCCTTCCTCTAGTCCTCCTAGCACCGTCAACTTGTATTGTCTCACTTCGTCTCACTGGTGCAGTCATTAAGTATCTTCGTCTCACTGAACTTTTGGAGTATCTGTTTTGCAATCAAGGGCCCAGTTTTTATCAACCAAGTTTGGGACAAGGTAAGGAATCTCTTTGAACTCTTACTAATTAATTATTGGGTTTTCTTAGATATGATTTTTCAGAGACATCGGTTTTTCTTAAAGTAGAATAGTCGTTTATAAGTTGGGTTTTCTTATTGCACTTGGTCATATGAATGAATATTTTTGTAATTAAGTACTATCTTTGATGTTGAGTATTCAGATTTGCCATGATTTATTGCACCATGTCAGGATGTTCAATATCATTTAAATGGATTGATTACGGTAAGATCCTAAAAAGCTAAAATGTTATTCAGCAATGTTATAAAATGCAGTTGAAAGCATACTTAAAGAGTACTCAAGACACAGTTTCTTGTATTAAAAATGCCACATTCTTATCTATATGATATTCAAACAAACTGAATCATATCACTTTATATCTTGCACAACAATATTTATATGGACTGGGGTTAAGGATTGGGTGTAAGAAAAATATAATCGTCATTCTAAGTAGACACTATCAAGGACGAAAAAATCATCAAAACAGTGATTTATAAAAAAAAAAAAAAATCTCGATAAGAAAGAAACTATGTACAACATGTAAATTACAAGATTCTATTGCCAAGACTATGTGGCAAGACCATACAAAAATTGGTAAAACAAAAGTAGTTCTCATACATTTTATTGGAAATCGCTAAATACTTTCTCTAGTTTTGTTATGTTTGCTTTATTTTGAAGATAAGTGCTTCTAAACTTTTGTTAGCTCAGTATTAAAAAATAGCGTTTGTTACTAAAATATATGATACCAATTGTATTAAATACAAAGTTTTGGACCTTTTATGTGATGGCCCCACATCGATCATCAATCAATAAGATGAGAACAAAAACGGGTTGCTTTTATACCCTTGATAACTAGTTAAATGGGTTAGGTATGGTTTGGTTCAAGCAAACTGGTTCTAAATAGGGTAGTGATGAGGTGTCGAGAGATTGACTATCACTCAAACACCTTTTTTGGATAAGTATAAATGAATTTAAGACTGCTAATGGAAGAAGAGATAAATTAGGAGAAAATTCTCATCCAAAGTGGCCGATACTTATCCAACAGGTGCAAGGGAAAAGAGTCAAAAGACGCTACTTAGATTACCTTTGGTGGTTGGTTGGGAACTCTTTCCCTAAGAGCACATTTTCTCATGTAAAGCATAAAGATAGAGTTGCATCGGTTAAGAAAGTTCCCAGTTGCCACGTGGATAAGGATTGTTTTTCTTTCCTAATCCAGAAATAAGTCTATTTTCATTCAAGGGCATGTTAAGCAGATATAATTTAATTTAAAATAAATGTATTTTTCATTGAATGCACTTTTGAAATCAAAAGAAACAAACGAACTTTTGATTACGAATGACAGATTTGTTGAAAGAAACAGCCAAGGCTTTCTTTTATTCTTCCCCCCCCCCCCTTTTTTTCTTGAAAATTAAAGGGCTTAAGGCTGGATGGATCTTTTTGTTTTTTTCCTAGTTGGGATGCCATAATTAGTGGCAACAATAATCAGTCCTTTTTAAGATGGTAGGGAGTGACAAAGTGCCTTTTCCTTTTACGTTAATGAATCCTATGGTGCAATCGATTTTTTAAATTTTTGGTGTGTTATATTTTAAATTTTTTTTTAATTCTATTTTGATAAAACAAAAAATAAAAATCATAATATTTTTAATAATATTGAAATTATATGATTGGCCCTTTTAGATACTTGTCTACATTACCTTAAATGGCATATAGGCTCATAGCCTTCTACTACATATTTAACAATGTCTTTCCTTGTATGGCTATTCTTACTTTTTGGACCGCTTACCATATTGGTTATGAGAAAACTAAAGCCGTGTTTGGTAACACTCCAAAAGAGTGATTCCGTAAAAAATGTCATTTGGTAACTTCGGATTTTCTCCATGGATTCTGATGATGCCGGAATCCGGTTTTCCCGGGTGTTATCAAATGAGCACATGGAGACCTCCCAACCCGATGGACCTTAGAAAGAAGAGACTGAGGGGCACCAGCTGAGAGCCGGCCAGAGGCTCTCCGGAGGTCAAGTCAGTCGGGATATTTAAAAGGGATAAGAACGAAGTTATCTAGTTCATATCCAAGTTGTTCTTACCTCTCGTCATGGTGCGGACTTCTCGTATCCAGGATCTTCTACTCATCATCACTCGCTTAGCTGATGCCTGTGAGCGGGATTGTAGGGGTGTGAGATGGCTGGGACCCGCAGGCTGTGGTGGTGTCCTTATCTCGGGAGTTACGCTTTCAGCCCTGTCATTTACAGCTATGCTTCCATTTTTAATGGAGTTGAGCACCATCGGTCGGTCACGGTCAGCTCGGGGTTACCACTATTGGGCTCTCCTGCTCGGGTTGGGTTGGTCCCCAGTTTCGAGCCTTGTCATATTCCACTCCCAAAATCTGTTTTTGAGTCACTTTTTGGAAGTTATAAAAAGTGGTTTCTCCTATTCCAGCTCCTGATTCTTTCTTCATTTTTGGCTGATTCAACTACATCATCATCATCATCATCATTATCAAGATTTCATTTTTTTTTCAAAAATAAAAAATAAAAAAATTGTCAAACCAAAAGCGTTTCTGATTATGGAATTGACTCTAGATAATGCATTCTTGGTGGAATCTTGAATCAAGAATTGAAAGCTAAATTCGTGGAGTGTTACCAGCAACCTAAACTTATAGGCGTTTAGTCCTACATTGCTTAAGAAGAAAAAAATTAAATTCATAAGCTTATATATGCTGGGTGTGTTCCCTCACTTCTTGAATAATAGTTTTGAGATATGTTATATGGCACAACACAAGCACATGCACATGTGCGTGTGTCATGCCTTGCCTTGTTGTGTGTATGCATGTAGTAAAGGTCTTAAGCTTGGCCATTACGAAAAGAGAGTTATGAGCTAACATAATGGGCCCTAATTATTGAATCCATTAACTTGTTTCCTACCATCCAAGATTTCTTTTATATATTGCAGATGAGGGCTAATTCTCTTGAGCTTTCCCTTAGTTTGATTGTCTGAGACCTTACACTATTGAAACTCATCCCACCCTTGCTATCTAGTGCTACACAAACAAGGATGAAACTCGAGGACTGTTGAATCCTAAAGCTTGACCATATACCTGTATCACTGAGGACGAAATCCAAAAGGGGACATAGAATCGAGTTCAAGGAGTGTCACAGACATGCCTCAATCCTAATCATACATAAATTGGTATATGTTGATTCTACAAAACCTGTAAGTGATATTCTAGTTTTGCTTTACGTTCTATAGTAAGTGGTTTGTATCTATTTACAACCTGATAAACTTATATTTTTACAACATGGTGAACCAGCTAACCACCAACACTAATCCCAACACAAAAGAAAGAAAATTAACCTAGTGACAGAAAAATGTGCCAAACTATGTTAACAAAAAGATCTAGGAATTAGCATACACACACTCACAAATAAAATTTATGACAGAATAATAACTTGCCCATTTTTTACATTGTTCAATCTGACCCTCTTTAAGTTCTTCAACAAAATAGTAGGGATTTGCAAAATTCCTTTCAAAAATACATAAATTGGAGGGAAACCGGATTGATTGAAGAGGACCTGACATTAACCTTTTAGTCAACACCCTTCATGGCTTCACCCTTGCCAATATTTGGTATAACTCCATGAAGAGACCCATTCTTCACCATTCTTGCCATTATTTGGTGTCATCAGTTATGAAGAGATTGTCGAGGAAGAACTCTCCATCTTGTTTGTAGGAAATAACAATTCCATTAATTCCATAATGCACGATTATCGGTTTGCATGGTCTAACCCGATTAGTATTTTCACAAGAAAATAGCTATAGTTTTGCTACACTATCACGAATAGCCACAGTGTTGCTACAGTACCGCAAACACATTTTCTTGTGAAAATACTAATCTTGACAATTCCAAAACACCCATTCTTGCATCCAAACTTCAAAATCAAGTATTTCAACCTAGCAAAATCAATTTTAACTGAGTGAACCAAGATGAGGAGGTGTTGTTATGACGTTTCTTATAGAAAGTCATGGCCTCTCGTTGAAGTGCAAGAGAGCATGTTAAAGAAACCTTAGGTATACAACCAAGCTTGAATTTAACTCCTTATCTTTCAAAGGGTTTGCACTACTTGGCAGAGACGCCTTATACCTCATTTGTCAACTTATTGGCTGCAAGGTAAACAAAACATATATGAAAACTTGTACAAATTTCAAGAAAATTTTGGCAGTCACCCCTTAGCATAATGATTAACATAATTAAAAACCAAGTCAAGAAGACAAGGTTACTACCCTAAAATCAAGTGGAGGTTCTTTTAAAAGAGCACACTGATATTGAGGTAGTTTTTAGCCCAGAGATCCAAACCAAGCTCCCCAAGTGAGCTACTAATCAAGGGACTCCATAATGGGTTTGGTGTTCTACAACACACACCCAAAAAAGAAAGAATGAAAGGGAGAGGATTTGTTGGCTTCATGTTCTTTCTCTAAAAGCTAAATTGAATATCAAGAGTATTTTGGAGAGAATGGTATGACCCAATGGGTCTGCAACTATGGTGTTTATAATATAATTCTTGCTATAGATTTGTTGACTTAGGTATAAGCCAACTATGGCATGCTAATATTACATATGTGTAAATTGAGCAATACAAGGAAAGAGAATCAATTACTTAGCTATAACACAAGGAAGAGAATTAATCTCCTACTTATAATACATTCATCTCTCAACTATGATAACATACTCATAACGTAAATCCATCACCTACCTATAGTACATTCATCACTCATGGTAATATACTCATTAGATAACAAAATCAGTGAGTCAATGGCATTGTATATGCCTATCACCATTATTACTCCCCTACAAATTGATAGTAGGGTTGACCATCAATTTGGACCAAAAACCAAGAAATAACAGAGTTAAAACTCCCTTAGTGAAGATATTAGTAGGTTGATTTTTGGAATTGACAAAGCGAATAGAGAGAGTTCCATTGGCAACAAGATCAGGGACAAAATGGTAGTCGATCCCAATATGTTTGGTCCATGCATGGAACATTGGCTTAACAACCATGTGTTGCACTGGCATTGTCACAGTAAAGAATAGGTGGCTTATGGAAAAGAAAAAAAAAACCCAAAGATCTTGCAAGTGATAGGCTCACTAAAGGATTTTAGAAGTAGTCTCTATTAGGGCATTGTATTTAGCTTCAGCACTTGAACGTGTAACTATTTGTTATTTCTTGAAACCCCATGATAAAATATCATCACCTAGATAAACACAAAAGCTAATAGTAGATCGTCGACTGGTAGGATAACTATCCTAGTTAGCATCAAAATAAGCCACTATGAATGATAATGGTCAAATACCAATTTGAGGCCAAAACCCAAGATATCTTTTAGATAATACAAGATGCGTTTCACATCTTGATCTTGTAGTCATTGGAGAATGCATAAATTGATAGATTTGATTAACAACATAGCTGATATCAAGTCGAGTCAAAGTGAGATATTGGAGTGCTCTAACTATAGTACGATATTCATGAGAATTAAACAATGAAAAACCCTTTGAGATTGAAATTTTTGAAGTGAGCAATAGGTGTAGAGTAAGGTTTGCTACCAAGCATACCAGTGCGATTGAGTAAATCATAAGTGTACTTTTTTTGAGTTAAAACTAATGAAGAAGCACTACGTTGTAATTCAAATCCAAGAAAATAATTAAGATCTTCAATATCCTCCATAGAAAATTGCTTACCAAGATGTCAAATCAATTGAGAGGAAAGACTATGCTTGTCACCGATTATGATAATATCATCCACATAAAGAGGACAATGATGCCCGTAGAGGAGTGTAAAACAAATATAGAAGTATCAACGATGCTTTGTTGAAAACCAAGTTGTAGTATAAAACCACTAAAGCATTGAAACCAAGCACGTGGTGCCTATTTAAGACCAAAAATAGCCTTTTTGACACAACATATGTGATGAGGTTGCATAGGATCAACAAAGCTTGGGGGTTGTTACGTAAATACTACTTCTTGTAATAGACCACGTAAAAATGCATTTTGGACATCAAGCTACTTTATAGACTAACCATGAGAGACAATATAACAAGGATATCATGAATGGTTGCAGGCTTCACAACAGGACTAAATGTGTAAATGTAATGTTGTAAATTCCATGAGTAGAAAAATACATGGGATGATAGATTAGAACTTGGCATGTCCAAAGTGTGTCATGATAAAGTCTAAGAGGTACTTGTATCCCACACGCGTGAAGACCATCTTCAAAGACCAAGAACACTCCAAGTGAGCAAGTCGGGATTGTGTGAAGAGCTTCCAATGCATCCGCAACCCATCCACATCCTTCTGCACTCGAAAAGGTAAAGAGGGTAAGTGACTAGGCTTAGGGACCCTCTAGGCTCCCTAGCACACCTCCCAAGGGCTTTGGAGATTGCCTGAGAGGAAAATCTTGAAATCCCTGGGAAGGTGGAGCGCTTAAAGGACAAAATGGAATGCTCTATCTAGGCTTGGGTTTACAGAAAACTACAAAACTAAGGTTGGGGAGAGCTCCACTTAAAGCTGGAGTGTTCCAAACTGGGAGGAAACAATCTAATTCAAAATCGACACCCAT
>JAOXJP010109283.1:0-14155 GCA_025762735.1 Platanus orientalis
ATTCTCAGGAGGGGAGAGTTCACATAGATCATGCTCAGTACCACCATTCAGAACATGGGTCCATGAGAGGTCATGGTAGAAGAACTCCAAGTCCTGAGGTGTTTACCTTTGATGGACGATTAGACCCCGAGTGCTTTTTGGATTGGGTTTGAAGGATGGGTTAGTACTTTGGCTAATACGATATCTCCCCTCACAGGTAAGTTGAATTTGTCAGAATGAAACTAGTTGGGTTAGCTCAGCTTTACTGGGATTCAATTGAGCAAGAGATTTATTGGAGGCATGAGAGACCCATTACTAGTTGGGCAGCCATGCAAGATAAGCTCAAAGGAAAGTATGTTCCATGGTATTATCAAACTTCTTGAGCCATACGACACAGTCTGCCAAGATTCAACATCTTGAGGTTTGACAATATTAGATTGAGATGTGGAGTCTGTGAGAATCTTGATACGACCATTACTAGATTTAAAGCGAGACTTAGACCTGAGATACAAAAAGAGCTCTGTCTTTACTACATTGTCACCCTTAAGCAGATCTACAGGATAGCATAGGACCTGGAGAGGATTGTGAGGCTTTCTGCTTCACGTTTCCTAGGACCTAGGTGTGAGAATGTTAGACTAGGAGCCTCTACTAGTGGACAACCACTCATACCAGGTTCTAGCACCCCTAGACCTGACCCAACTCTTGCTGAAGAAAAGGATGTGACTGAGGGTGATGTGGACATCATGGCCGAGTGTAGTTTTGAGTTGTCCTTAGAGTTTATTTTTATTATTTTATTCACTTTTACATTTGTTTGTCTCTTGTAAGGGGGGCACATATTTTTTAGGGTATTTTGGTTATTGTTGGGTTATTAGGGAGTTATTTGTCTTTTATTTTTAGATAGGGGTAACTTTGATATATGCATTTGGGCATGGGGGTATTTCAGTCCATGAATAGGCCTCTTTGTCAATTCTTGTAGAGTAGTTTAATTTCCTGTTATTTATTTATTTTAGAAGTGTTAATTAGTGGTAATTTTGTAATAAGGCCAATAGTGCCATGGTTAGTTTAGTGTTTTGGGTTTTTAGTTGTAATCCCGTTTTTCTCTTTGGACCCAGTTTTTCTATGGCCAAAACTTGACTCTTTGGCTTGATTTTGGTGTTTCTAGATGAGTTTTTCAGTTACCTTTCTAATGAAACCAAGATTACGTAAATCCAAGGTGATTCGGGAAAGTTATGACCAAATTACTAAGAGGTGGTCACTACAAACGGGAATAGTGTTTTTTAGTAAGTCTTAAGTTTATGTATTTTTAATTTTTAGAAAACTTGATTAGCAAGTTTAGGATTTTAAGAAGTTTTGTGGAAAATATTTTAAGAGATTATTTGAAATCTTGTGGGGCCCAATAACTTGGCTAACAAGCCAAATATTGTGCCAACCAAGATTCTTTTTTTTTTTTTTAGAAGTCTTTTTTATTTGGCAAATTTATTCTGTTAGAAGATCTAGAATCTATGTTTTTATTTTATTTTATTCTCCATGTAATGACTATTTAAATGCCACATTAAATCAATGAAAAGCAGTTGAAGATGGTTATCTGAAAAGAAGACGTGTGTGTTGGAATGGGTATGGTATCCCAAGTTTTCTCTCAACCCCTCACATGAGGTGAGTATTCTACCCTCTTTCTCTCTTTTATCTTCTCTCTTCTTTATCATTTTTCTATGTTTAATTTCTCTTCTTATGACATATCCTACATCAGGCCCCCACCTAGTTTAACATTGGTGGTGGTGGTCACTCCCTCCCCTTGGGTTAAAGGTTCCTTCCCCTTTTTTCTTCTTGATTTTTTCGTATTTTTACAAAAGTTTGAAGTGCTGAAACAGAGGTAATTATAAAAGATTGATCACCATCATCCAAGTATTGGAGTTTTGCTCGAGATAACTTCTCTAGGGGCTTCCTCAAGGTTGGGCGACTCTTCTTGTAGCAAGCTCCAAGTGCTGCTTGTAATTTTTGTGAAGTTATATGGGCTGGACTTCATGCTAGGTGTGAAAACAAGCATCTGGACCAACTTAGGAGACTGCATACCAGCTCCACACAGCAGGTGCTTTGGCTGAGTTGAGTTTTCCAGAGTGTACTACACTACTGTACAATCCATTAGCAAGCATTAGACCAAAGAAAATTGCCTTCACTTCGAAATCCCCACCTGGGTTATTCCACACCAGGCGTGAGATAGGGGTGTTGAACATCTTGGGGAAAATTGAGTACCACCTTCTAACAACCAACGTTTTGATTGGTTTGAGCATCTTGGTTTCTTCTAGACCCCTGGGCGACACCCTCTGCAGTAACAATCTTCATCAAATTTTTTTTTTAAATTTCAAATCCTTCCAAGGGTATCTCAGGCCGGCGGCATCATCAGTTTTGGGCTTTATTTGGTCTTCATCAGAATTATCAATCTCCAATATTGTTTAGGGCTGATTACTTTGCATGGCTGCATACTACAGACATCCAAGGAGCTTCACAGTGCTACTGTCAGGTTCTATCAATCTTCTTTTGGTTTCTTTCGAATCCCAATACAGTGGTTACATTGATGGTAGTTGTGGCATATAGCAAGGACTGTAGGGTTTTATTTTCTGATCTAATTTTAACACACTAGTCCCAAGTTTGATTCCTAATAACATCTATCCTTGCCCTTAATCATTCCCCACACAATGTTCCTCATCTATGTGTTATTTTCTCTTTATTCTCACCTTGTTTGATCACTTTCCACATATTTTTACGCCATCAGAATTTTGGACAGTTGTCTAAATTTTCTTAATACTTAAATTAGTTAGATATTTTAAATATTTACTTAGGACTTTATTTGTTTAGTACTTTGTAAACCCTAATTCCTCTAATGCATAATGAATATAAATTAAGAACTACTTGAATTAGCATGTGAACTACTTGAATTAGCATGTGAACCGTGCAAGTAGGAATCTCGTTTATTTCACTTTATTGCTTTAGTGATTTTATTCCTATCTTCCATGTACACACATCACTACCCTATATGCATGCTGTATCAAATTTGGTATTAGAGCTTAGGTTAGATTTAGAGTTTAGTCACCCTTAGGTTGCATTTTAGGTGCAATTTATACATGGTAAGTTAATTTGCATTTTATTACATAGCATTGCATGTCATTACACTTTCTTTAGAGTCTTACGCATCTTGTCATGCATTTAGAGTCTATGCATTCTCTTAGGGAGTTCTGTAGTTGCACTGTCCCTAGTCCTTTGGCATGTGTCAACTACATTTGGGCTAGACTATCATATCAAGATGTCTCTAAGAGAAAGGGTTACCTCCCCACTCACTCAGGACCCAACCTTTAGAGACTTAACAGGAAAAGTGGATAGGTTGTTTCAAGCCTTGGTGGTCCATAGAGAGTCGTTTCCCCATACCCTAAATGATTCTTAGGAGGGGAGAGGAGTTCCCATAGATCACACTTAAGACCACCATTTATACCATGGGTCCATAAGGATTGGAGTGTACACTTTTGATGGATGATTGGACCCTGAGTACTTTTTGGATTGGGTTCGAGGGATGAACCAGTACTTTAACTGGTATGATATCTCTTCCCACAGGCAAGTTTAATTTGCTAAGATTAAACTAGTTGGGTCAGCTTAGCTTTACTGGGATTCAGTTGAGCAAAAGATCTATTAGAGATATGAGAGACCCATCACTAGTTGGGCAGACATGTGTGAGAGACTCAGGGAGAAGTACATTCCATGTCATTACCACACTAGACTTCTCGAGCAATATTACGCAGTCCGTCAGGGATCATCTAATGTCGTGGACTACATCACGAGGTTTGACGATCTTAGGATGAGATGTGGAGTCCATGAGAGTCCTGATACAACCATCACTAGATTTAAAGAGGGACTTAGACCTGAGATACAAAAAAAACTTCATATTTACTACATCGCCACCCTAGAGCAGATCTATAGGATAACACAGGACTTGGAGAGGAGTGTAAGGTTTTCTACTTCACGTTTCCTAGGACCTAGGTGTGAGGATGGTAGACCAGGAGCCTCTGCTAGTGGACAATCACCCAAACCAAGTTCTAGCACCTCTAGACCTAACTCTACTCCTGTTAATGAGAAGGAGGTGACTGAGGGTGTCCCTACAGTCGACCCTGAATAGTGTCCTAGTCAAATAGATCATTCTTTACTTCTAAAAGACACTGTGCACCAAGATGAGCCACAAAAGGATCAATCATTAGATGGAATGAAAGCTGATGACCTACATGACCCTCTTGCAGTGGAGATACTTAGTGATGATGACACTGACGTCGATGAGGTTGTTGATCCTATTGAGGTTCCGAGTGATGATGAGGAAGGAGAACATCAGGAGGTTGACTAGGAGATTCAGGGAGTTCAGGAGAGCACATCTTTAGAGACCTTAGTAACTAGTTTTGTTGTACCTGACCCTAACCATGATACTGAGCAGGAGATTCATAAGGTCCAGGTTAGGGTACCCATAGCGATTATAATGTTTAGACTTGTTAAGCCTGAGTCTAACTTTATCCCAGGCACTATGTTGTGTCTTCCATCTGAGAGAGAACCACTTGAGCCTAAAGTACACATATTCCTTGAAAAGTGGTTTATACCCCTAGAGTATTCATTTCCCTATTGTCTATTTGTGACTTATCTTTTGGGTATTTCTGGAATGTACTATGGAAGATGAAGGGTGCATTGGTTAGACACTTGTCACATGATTACCATCCATCTACTGATGGGTTACTTGAGGTGTTAATCAAGAGTCATGGTCCTTTACTGAGCCTAGAGATTTTATTGAGATGTTTGGTCAGTGAGAACCTCAGGGCATGGGATAGTGTTCTATCTATCTCAGAGTTTGCATATATTAGTTCGATTAATAGAACAACTGGCATGAGTCCGTTTGAGATTATCATATGTTATAGACTCAGGGTTCCTATAGACCTCATGTCTATGCCTGCATCCCATCGTCCATTTAGGTCGACCTCTACATTTGCATTGCATATACATTTATTACACCAAGAGATCAGGCGTAGAATTGCTATAAGCAATGAGAGATATAAATAGTCGGCTGATATGCACTGTTTGCATTACGAATTTCAGGTCAGTGATTTAGTTATGATTCGATTCCACCCTGAGCAATACCCAGCTGGGGTCGTGCAAAAATTGCATGCGAGTTCGGGACCTTACAAAGTTCTGAACAAGATTAGGCCTAATGCATATGTTTTAGGAATTACGACTGATTTGGGGATCAACCCTACCTTTCATGTGGGGACTCTTGTACCTTATCATGGCCCATTCCACATCCGATCTTGAACCTTTTGCAGATACCCAGACTTTAGCTCCTCAGCCTCCTCAGTCTATGCTACTACTTCCACCAATTACTACTTGCAAGGAGGAGATTAAGGCTATATTAGGGGATCAGATCATTTCTACTCGACGGAGAAGTTACCAGAGATACCTCGTCAAATGGAAAGACTGGCCAGAGATTAACAGTACTTGGCTAACTAAGAGTGAGCTACGGCAGATTGACATTGATGTTCTGGAGCAGTATCGAAGCTGTCTATCGTCAGAGGCGACTCTTTCCCAGACATGGTTCAAAAAATAGGCCGATCTGGCTTTGAATCTGCCGGATCAGATCAGGATCGACCGACACCGATCCTGAATTCTGGGTTGGATCGGCCTTAGCAATGGATCGGCAGATTGGGCGATCCGGATCGAGATTAGCCGATCCAAGCCAGTTTTTTATTTTTTTCCCTTTAACTTTGGATCAGCCAATCCTTTGAAGTATCGGATTGGGATCAGCCCTGTCCAATCCTGATTTCAATCCCGATATTTAATCTATGTTCCCACGAGGGCAGATTTGATAAGAACATCATGGCCGAGATGGTGTGATTCATGTTTGCAGTTCTTCTAGTTGCTCTATTTAGTTTTATTTTATTTTATTTCTTTTTTTTTATAAATATTTTATTTGTGTCTCTTGTAAGGGAGGCACATAATTTTGAGGGTATTTTAATCTAATATCGTTTATTATGGAGGTTTTGGTCTTTTACATTAGATAGGGGCAATTTTAAATATGTATTTGGGAATGTGGGGTATTTCAGTCCATGTGAGGATTTTTATTTGTAACCTAGTCGTGGGACTCTCTTTATAAGAGCCCACGACCAGATTTTACCTCTATGCGATTTTGAATAAAAGTTTAACGTGAGTTTTATCTTCTTATTCCTCTAGCCTGCAAATTGGAGACCTCAAAACCCAGGAATGGGACTAAGCCCCCACCTAGTTTAACACTAGTGGTGGAGGTCACTCCCTCCTCTTAAGTTAAAGGTCCCCTCCTTTTTTTTCATGTTTTCAATTTTACAAATTTTCATTATTGCTGAAACCTAACAACTCACAGCAGAATCATCGCTACATCAACAACTCCAAGGATTTGGTTGAAACAACTCTTCCAGGAGGTCAAGAAGGTCTGGACGATCCATTATCTAGCAAGTACATGAGAAGAACTTTAGGTTGGAAGAGGTTTTATGGACCTGTATTCGTACCAGGTGTGAAAATAGGGGGCTGACATTTTTTTTTGGATTGAACACCGGCTGCTACATATGGGGTTTCGGGCTGATTCGAATCACCTATAATACCTACAATACTTGGACAATCCTATGTGATTAGGAGTTTTGTTCTAATCTTCAGTTTTGAGAAAGACATAGGTCTTCTAAGTTTCAAGCGTGAAATACTACTGCAGGAGCAGTTATGGAAGATCAGGTCCTAGCATCACACAGCTGGAGTTTTCCTTGTTTTGAGTTTCCTAGGCTGTTATACTCTCCCAGGCGACCCAATAGCAGTCAGCATACCTCACAAAAAAAAGTTCCCCAATGTCGAACCCTAACTTGGGTTCTTAGAGGCAGGCGGTACAACTAGAATTGGGGCAGAATTTTGGCCATCATTAATTTCCACAGATTCCGGTGGTTGTGGCTTAGACTATTACATGGTTTCATCTTACAAGACCTAAGGAAGTGATCCACTACTAAAATCAGGTCCAGTTTTAATAATTTTGGCCATCTTTGAATCCCTTTATAACTAGTGTTTATTGGTGGTTGTGTGGTATATGCTGAAGACTGATTTGCTAAATTTCTGAGTTATCCTAGACCCTAGTCTTCTGTTTTGAACCTTAAGCAAGTTCCCCACATGTCTTAACTATTCTCCCATGCAAACCCTTTAACTACTTCTTATTTTCCCCTTGTTATCACCTTGTTTGGATCACTTTTAACACACTTTAGGGCATCAGATTTTTTTGGAACAACCACTTTACAATTATTGTTTCCCTAAACTAGTTGGGATTTAAATCATTAATTAGGTTTCATTATTGTTTAGTACTTTGTTACCCTAATTCCCTTCATGCATGACGAATATAACTTAAAGAACTACCTGCTTTGTAGTTGAATGCTGTAAGTAGTAATCTAGTTTATTTCACTTTACTGCATTAGTGATTTCATTCATATTTCCAGTGCAAAGTGCACACACATCACTATCCTACATGTATGCTGCATCACAGGACCATCAAGGGCCAACCAAACTGTACCTGGAAAAAGGTGACTAAACCAGATCCCCTGATGGTCGGCCCAAGCCCTAAAGTGCGACCGTGGACTGATCCTATGTTTGTGTTGTCTTCTCTAACAATTGCCCGACCTCCATCGCATGATCTACTGAAAGCCATCGATCCTTACTTGAAGAGAATCGACCATGCTCCTCCCCTGTTGCAACATCATCACCGGTGAAACCCATCCCAACCGATTATGACTCTCCGCTGATTGGCAAAGATTTGGATCACTTCCTTTGCCTGGATCCTTTTGGATTGCCGATCAATTCAGATACAGTCTTCTCCATGCCTACCTTTTCCCTCCAATGCCAGCCTCTACTTGGCGTCTCTCCTCCCATCAACCATAAAGTCCCTCAAATGGAAGCTGGAGGGACCCAGATGATCACGACGATAAAACTCTCCCCCCTTCTGATTCTGACTCTGATGAGTTTGTCTCGGAAGACAACCCTCACGATAGTACCCCTCAAGGCGATCAACTCCTGGCCGATGGACTATTGAAGAATCTTTTCTAGAATGAGAATCATGCATCTCCAACGAACGTCAATGAAGATCCCCCCTTGCTTGCAGATTGCAGCAATCCAGAAAATTGCTCCCCTTACTTTGGGCCAGTCCAAGCATCTCCTAATTCCCTGTCAGCTCACAACAATGCATATTATCCTCATAACCAGCCAGGGACATGCCACTCCCTCCCTCCTTCTATGTCATGTAAGTCCTCATCCCCCACTTCTCAGTCATCTTAAAAAGTTGTTGCTTTCCCTTCTTCTGGTTCTGGTTTTTCCACAGCATCCCCAGTTCGTCCATTGCTCTATTGATTCTGATCCATACTTGCCTAAGAACTGTGACATAAATGAGACGACTGATTAGCAGTTCAGGGTCGACGGCATTATGTAAAAGATGGAATTAAAACCTGTGGATGTTGATAGCAATCTGGTTAAACTTTCTGCATTCATGAATGGCGACCATCCTTCAGTTAAATAAGGGGACAAATCACTAAGAGAGCTGAAAAATCTTAAATGGGAAATGACCGATGGTGGTGATATTTTTTGTCATAAGAGGTCTTCTAGGGGCTGCAACACATGTTATAAATGAAGATTTTGAGCTCAAATACTAAAGGGCTGGGAGGTGTGATGAACCGTCATATTGTGAAGGCATGTATTACTAAATGCAACCCTAACATCATAATTATCCAAGAAACCAAAAAGGATTCCATCTGCAAGCGCCTTCTTAAAAGCATTGCCGGAAAAAGAATTAACGACCACACCTTTCTTCCTGTGGTTGGTTCTTTGGGTGGCATCTTAGTTTCCTAGGACCCATTAATTGTCTCTAAGACTGATGCAATTGTGGGATCCTACACGCTCTCCATCTCATTCTTAAACCCAGACACAGGATTGAATGGCTTTTAATAGGCTTTTCTGGTCCCTCTTCCGCCTCTCACCGTCAAGATTTTTGGAATGAGTTACCTATTATCCAAGCTAGATGGAATGGGCCTTAGATGGTTGGTGGGGATTTTAATGCCATGAGATCTCCTTGTGAGAAAAGCTCTGGTAGTCGTATTATGAGAACAATGTGGGAATTCTCCTCCTTGGTGCAAACCAATCTCAAGGACTCACCTCTCCTAAACTCTCGGTTCACTTGGACAAATGGTCGGCAGAGCCCATCCTTTGCAGGCTGGATAGATTTCTTGTTTCTTTTGCATGGGAAGACATGTATCCACAATTCTTTCAAGAAGCTTTCTCAAGACTTACCTCGGATCATTGGCCTATTGTCCTCAACATTGCATGCCATAGTTTCAGGCCAACACCATTAGGTTTGAGAATATGTGAACCCTCTATCCGGGTTTCAAGTGTTAAGTTGATGCACGGTGGAATGAATTTTTGACTTCTGGAAGAAAGGGGTTTCAATTTTGTCAGAAGCTTCAAAATATAAAGCAAAAGCTCATCTTGTGGAACAAGCATACCTTTGGGAAGCTTGCCACTAACAAAGATAGGATTCTTGATATGATTACTAAACTTGATAAATATTATTCTGACAACGTGGGTCTCCGAGATCATTTCCAAACCACCAGAATTTCTCTCGCGACAGAATTTGAGTCCATTCTCATATATGAAGAGGTTTTTCGAAAATAAAAGGAAAAATACAAATAGATCAAAGACGGAGATGGAAATACAAGTTTCTGTCATAAAGTGGCTAATGGGAGGAAACACAAAAATCTTATCACCAAGCTCCAAATTGATGGAAATGAAATCGTAGATTTTGAATTAATTGCAGCTGCATCCTCTCATTACTATGAGAGCTTATTCTCCCAGGATGTTAGAACTTGCCCTAGAATTGATAACCTTTTCTAGGCCTCCCTATCCCCAGTTCTTGCCACCTCCATTAGACAACCTTCAATGAGGACGAGATTAGGTCGACTGTTTTTAGCATGGACAAAGAAAAATCCCCCAATCCTAACGGCTTCACAATGTTCGTCTGTAAAACTTGGTTGGGATTCAATCAAATTTGATCTTATGGAAGACTCACATGTTGAAGTTGCCTCGGGTAGATTATGTTGAAAAGGAGTTGAAAAGATTCAACATACAAGATGCTAAGCAAGTAAGTACCCCACTGGCTGGTCACTTCAAGCTCTCCAAAAAAGGTTTTCCTAAGACAGGGTGCGAGAAGCAATACATGTACAAGGTCACATATGCATTAGCTGTAAGTAGCCTATGTATGCTATGATTAATATAAGGCCAGATATTGCTCAGGCAATGGGACTTATGAGCAGGTTTTTTAGCAAACCTGGGAAGAAGCATTGGGAGGAAGTTAAGTAGATCTTAAGATACTTAAGAGGTACCAGTAACGCAACATTATGTTTTGGAGGGTCAAAGCTTAAGTTACAAGGCTATATTGATTCAGACTTAGCAGGTGACTTTGATAAAAGAAGAAACACAACTAGGTATTTTTTACCTTGGAAAATATAGCAATAAGTTAGGTATCAAAACTACAAAAGGTAGTTGAGCTTTCTACTATGGAAGCATAATACATTGCAGTTACAAAAACTAACAAGGAGATTATTTGGTTTAAGAACTTGATAAAAGAGTTGGGAAAGAAGCAAGAAAACAGTAGACTCTACAAGGAGAGTCAGAGTGTCATTCATCTTGCAAAGAATTCATCATTTCATGCCAAAACCAAGTACATTGACTGGAGATATCACTTCATAAGGTCACTCCTAGAGAACAAGGTGTTAAACTGGAGAAGATTCACACAAGTGAGAATCCTGCAAACAAGTTCACCAAGGTGGTCACAAGAGAGAAACTGGAGCTATGCAAAGCTTCAGTTGATGTTCAAGAGTGAGGACAAATGAGCTAAGTGACAACGAAAGAAGTTCACAAGGGGGAAGAAGTCTCATTAGAGGTGCAACAAGAAGTCGCAAAGGAAGATGGACCAGGCTCCAAGTAGGAGATTGTTGTGTGTGGAGCCTAATGTATGATCCAAGAAAGCAAGGAATAGCAATAAATCAACCTGACAAGACTTGATCGATCAAGCAGAAGGGAAAATTAAGACTGAGCTACTTGGATCAATCAAGGAAGATCTGGATCGATCAACAAGAATACATAACTGGCCATGACGGATTCGATTGATCGAGAAATTAGATCGGTCGAACATCCCAGGACGTAAATTCCAAGATTTGAACAAAAGGATAAAATTATCCTTTTATGTGTTTGTTTCAACCCTAACTCCTTGGGGTATTTATATGCTACTTTGGACGACTAGGATTGTGTAGAACAAGAGAGAAGAGAGTGTGGTTGAGGCAAGAGAGTTTGTGAAACTCTTGTGAGAGAGAGAGAGAGAGAGAGCTTGTAAACTTGTGCCATCTTTGAACGCATATTCCTCTTCTAGATTGGTGATTGTTTCTGCTGCTCCAGGTTTTTTCTTGGTCTGGGGTTTTCCACGTAAAATCTTGTGTCTTATGGTGTTCTTATTGCATTTACTTTTATTCTGTGTTTATTATTGTTATTATTGCATCCTAGGATCCTTTGATAATGGATTGCAATCCTAACAATTGGGACCTTCATTATCGTCTCCAGGAATAGTCAGCTCAACCTCTTCAGCGTGATTCTTATGGTGGTGGTCGTGGCAGTGTTCCTTAATTTGTTGATGGAGGGCATTCAAGTGCTTATGCTGCCACACCTACAAAGATTGTGCCCATCACAGCTCCTCATGCCGCATCCACTTTTCTTGAGTCCTTTTTTAGCCCTAGGTTTACTAGAGAGGAAATGAACTCCATCTGTCGTTTTATGGATCAGATAGACTCTTCTTCTAGAACTGCTTCAACTTACTCAGTGGCCTTCGTAGATACTCCAAACTATACCCTCAGTACCTCTTCTCCTACTGATAGTCCCTCCTAGATCATCAATTTAGGAGCCTCGCATCACATGACTTCAACTTCAATCTTCATTATAAAAAAGCTTTTGTTCAGAGATAGTGAACGAAAAACTTACAACCCCAACACTTAAAGCACTTTGAACCTCAAAATCTACACCTACAACCAATACAAGTGAAAGCTTAAAAATCCCAAGTTTTTCTATGACCTATAAAAAAAAAAAAACTAGTGAGAAAACAAAAGTGAATCCTACACAAACCCCTATAGTAGATAGTTTTATTTATGGTTAGAACAAGTGTAGATTCCCATGCAGTTGTTCAATAAGAGTGATTGATTGGTGAAAATGTTATATAATTCACTTAGGTTGTTCAAAATTTCTTAATTTTTCACCATTAGAAATATGTTTCTACCAAGATGTATGATATTTTCCCACTCCTAAGAGACTATATCATGCACTCAAAACAACACTTAAAACCTTGTTTAGGAGCACCAACAAAGGTGCTAATTCATTGCCCTACTCAACTCAACTCAACAAAGCCTTATCTTTTTTTATTTTTCTTTTTTATTATCATTCCAACTACTTCATTGCCCAAATATGGTGTAAATGGAAAATCCAAGGATGCCAAGAGCTTCATTCAATAGTTTCTGTTATTCTTATAATAATAATAACAATGTGTGTGTGTGTGTGTGTGTTTTACAAGAGAACAAACAGGTAACAATGTACCAGATGCAAACATGCATTGTACATGTGAAAAAGCATGGCAATTCATGAACAACGAACTTTTTTTTTTTTTTTTGGTGGGTGTTTACAGGTAACTAGTAATAAATTCACCAGACGGCAAGGGCTAAAGGAGCACAGTATACTTTCACACAAGTTACCTTTCCTCAGCAATATTGTCAACATAGAATATTAAGATAATTCCAAATAGTATTGTGCTCAAATAAGCCCATGTCGTAAATGGAAACTTTACGCTGATATCAGAAGTTGATCCCTGAAATTACTCCAAGAACACATAACAAAGAAACAACCAACGGCAATCAGTACAAAACTGTGTGAATTTCAAAGAGATGTTAGAAGTTATAGAGCTATACTCTATAAACGCGCCACAAAAATAAATGTCCAGCTACTCCAACTCAAGCACATTAAAATCTAAAAATGGAAGTTATAAAGTTGAACTTACTAATATCATGTCCCACATGGCCAAAGGAAACAAAAAGCATGTTGCAGAAGTAATAGTTACTGCATGAAGTCTTTTTTTAAGCTGATTCTGTAAGGAGAGTTTCAATACCATCAACAGTTAATTGGTATCATTGATGTATCAAAATAAAATAAAATGGTATCACTCATAAAAAACTGACAGGTAATCTACAAGACAAGTGTCTATAAATTGATATCAATACCTTAAGTGACACACGGCGTGCAATCACCCTTCTCAAAGCTGATACAATTCCAGCAAAAATAGGAACTGCCATTTGTTTTATCGCCAACACTTCCTCCGTCTTAACCACCGTATCAGCTGTATCTTTAAATGGTATCTTCTAGTTAAGTTCATCAGCACACAAAAAAATATACAATCCTTACCAGACTGTATAACAGGGTTTAAACATTAAACGATGATTCACCATAAGGATAAATGAAAATTAAATGATGTCTAAGCCATTTTTCCTACTGGTGCTTGCTACAGATCTAAGCATCAGAAGATTCCAATACTCTATAGGATATAGATTGGTGAGAATGTGGCCATAGCCCACCCTTGTGATAAGAAGTAAAATGATGCAGCCATAGCAATTAGTCCACCTACCTGGAAAATCCAAAGAAAGATAATCCATTTGATTAGAAAATAAATATATCTCTTTCTAATCAATCATGTCGATGGAAAAAAATGACCTCTGCATCAGATATCATCTACCGGTTCCCAACTTTATAGCATATTCAAACTTTTGAACGCAATGACCTGATTGTTAAACAAATACCATCACTGAAGCTCTTGACATCCTTGGATTGCCCATTTACACCATATATGGGCAAATGGCCTGAGTGTTTAACAAATACCATCACTAAATCTCTTGGATAGATATATATATATATATATATATATATATATATATATATATATATATATATAGATATATATATATAGAGAGAGAGAGAGAGAGAGAGAGAGAGAGAGAGAGAGAGAGAGAGAGAGAGAGAGAGAGAGAGA
>JAOXJP010109294.1:0-14155 GCA_025762735.1 Platanus orientalis
ACAATGGGAATGTGTTCCATATAAAGTCACATTAAAAAATTACCCAAAAATAATAAGAAATCATTTAATTGGGGTAAACGGGGCCATCCAAGCAAAGATGGGGGAAACTGAGGTTTTTTTTTTTTACTTAGAAAATTCTATTTTGGATCAATCCAAACTAGCGAAACCCGTGGGAAACGAACAGTTGCTAGTTTATAAAATGGGAGAAATGACCTAGTTTGATCCTAGATCGAAGCAAGATTACTCCACAACCCATTT
The DNA here is from genome assembly GCA_025762735.1 of Platanus orientalis. Taxonomy (NCBI): domain Eukaryota; kingdom Viridiplantae; phylum Streptophyta; class Magnoliopsida; order Proteales; family Platanaceae; genus Platanus; species Platanus orientalis. The sequence goes on from JAOXJP010109294.1 coordinate 259, forward strand.
TTCTCCCTTCCCTCCTCTCTTTCTTAGGAGTTAAACACTTTACAAGATGAAACCATGTCAAAGAGGGATTTGGGGAAAGCTCCTTTATGAGAGGAACATGTCAAGTGACTAAGAACTATGCCCAAAAACTATGGGACTCTGAGGAATGCTGCCGCCTTTCATAATTACAAAAACATCTTCTCAAAGAAGAAGATCTTCATTGAAAGGTATATGAAGCAGATGACACTACGAGACTTCACAGTTGGCACGACGATTCCAAATGATGGGTGGATGAAAATCACCATCATCAAAGGCAAGGTGCAAGAGGAAGCCGTCCGCATCTTCTACTTGAACATCCACAACATGGATTTCACACAACTTTCATTCGAGATAGAAGTTTATGGAGTTGGTATGCTGATCAACCTGAATCGGGTTTCCATGTTATTGGGGATTAGTCGCCCCTTAGCCAATGCAATGGTTTTTCCCAACCAGGGGATTGAGAAAGCTCATATCTCTGAGCTTTTCAAGAAAGAGGGCACTTTATGGACCGGGAAGTTGCCCACTACTGAATGCTGCATGGTGGCGAGAGTACTCTACATCATCCTTGTGCATAATCTCTTACAGACGATGCATACGACTCTCATGACAGATGATAGGGCACATCTAGTTGCCAGCTTGATGGAGGGCAAGCCCATTGATGTCTCAGCCATCATGTGCCACGTCATGATGTAGACGTCCATAGAGGATGGGACGAAGATGGGCCTACTATACGGAGTGCTAGTCACTCAGATTCTGGAGTAGTGCGGCGTGGCATTCCCTCACAATGTTGTGACCATTTCCCAGGGTCTTCTTATTGATTATACCACCATCAAGAGGATGGAAGGTCAAAGGTGAGCAGTGCCATAGGCTATTAGAGAGGTAGCTCAGCTTGTCCTAGCTCTTGTTCATGATCTTACACCAGCAGAGGTGCCACCACCGGCTACAAAGACCACAACCACTACTGCCTCCTCATTATCTATACCCTAGCTCCACCTCATCAGAGACTGCAACCCCAACGCTCTCAGTGACACTATCGCCAACTCTCTCGGGTCTGATCCGAGACATTCATACTGACTTTAGGCGCATTCTTGGATGCTTTAACCACCTTGGGAAGAAGGTGGAAAGCATGGATCAGCGGTTGGTCCACATTGAGGGTATTGTCAATCCCTCTAGAGCGCCAACACCCAAGATTATCCTCGACATTCTTGCCAGCGAGGATGAGGAGTCTGATGACGATGCAAAGAGCTTCTTGCTTGTTATTTTGAATAATTTTGATGTATTTTCCATTTTCACTTGTTCCTATACTTGTAAATCCTTGAAAATGAATGAAAATATTAGTTCTTGTTGTTCTATAATCTTTTATCCTCTTAACTATGCATTTTATAGATACACCTTTGGTATTCATGGCAAAAAGGGGGAGAATTAAAAAATAGGAAAATTTGATGTGCTAAAATTTGAAAATTTTGAAAATTTGAGACAATTTTGTTATAAAATTGGCATATCATAATCAGGGGGAGTTAAAATGAATTGCCTAAGTAAGGGGGAGTAAAAACATCAAGATTAATAGAACTCTACATATCATTAATCTATAAAATGATCAAGTGAAATATCTTAAGTCTACTTGTGCTCAACTCACATTCACTTGCACTGATCTTACTTGATACCTCTCATCATGGGCATATGTATTTCATTACATTCATTTACTTGTTTATGTGTTCATTATACTCTATCATTTAACTGAACTAATTTGGTTTTGAAAAAGGTATATTTCTATGAAATGTGTTTTAGGGGCTTAAAGTAAAAGCACATTGCAAATAAAAAGCAAGTCATGAAAAGCCCAAGCATGTATCAAGGGGTAGATCCAAAGACACTCATAGAAAACTTGGCTTATATTGAAGTTCTTGAGTTTATTGTATTATTCACTTTGTACTCCTATTGTCATGTATTTTAAGTTTTTCCATGGAATTCCCAAATGAGGAGATTGTAAATGTAATGTATTATAAATTCCATGAACTATAAAATACATGTATTGTATAGACTAAGACATGTGTAGAGTCATGTTAGAGTCTAGGAGGTTCTTGAGTCCAAGCCTCATGAAGATCATCATTAAGCATCAAGGAAGCCTTAAGAGATCAATCCAGAAGTCAGCAAGACATCCTGAAGGATTTCCAACATTCTCTGAACCGGTACAAGGTAAAACAGGTTATAAGAAGTAGTCGAAGAGAACCAAGGGTCCATGAAGGGTTTCCCAAGGTCCATAGACCTTCTCGGACCATGGAAGGTGATCCAAAGTCTTCTGTAGCATTCCTACGCTTTTAGAAGGAATTACAAGGAAGTTGGATTGATCTAGGATCGAACCACTGTGATCAAAATGGTTTGGATCGATCCAAACTTATTTGGATCGATCCAGTAACACTCGAGTTGTAAGATCTAAGTGTTTTTTGCACTTGGATCAATTTAGGATTGATCCAAAGTTGTGAAAACACTATATAACAGTTTAATCTTTAAAAAATAGTTTATAATCAATAGGTAAGATCTCTTGACCGTTTAGAAATGTTCTAATCTAAGGGACATGAATCAAATTCGTCCAATATACAAGGAGAAGGACTCAAATGAGAAAGTGAATGGTGATGAACGAAAATTACAATTCTCTTGCTCTAGATTTAGGAAATTTGAGAGAGATTTAACTCCTCACTTTATTAGAAATCTCTCTAAAGCTTAGATAGGAAAATCTACACCCAAAGGGACCATTCTCTACTTCTACCTTGCACCTACCAAATCAAATCATCAAACGGAAGAAACCAAGGGTTGTTCAAACCCTTGTGAAGAAAAGTGGGCTTGATAGTCACATTATGCTCAAGAATGAGTAACCCATCAAGATTGACTATCTAGCTTGAAAATCCAACCAATAACGAATTGGGGAGCAATAGTCACATCTAGCTTAAGGAGAATCAACCCCAACTTGTGTGCAAAGGTAACATCAACCTACAAAGAGGTAAAACATTGCCTTAACTTTTTAGTAAAAGTTATTTAGACCACTCCCATCGGAGACACTGGGAGAATTGACACTACCGCCAGAAACACCGGTAGTGTGCACACAAATCTCTTCCACCGAAGACACTAGAAAAGTAGATCATAGACCACACCCATCGGAAACACCGGGTGTAGCTTGCTTGACAAGTAGAATAGGATTTTGTTAATTTTATCCTTGATTGTAATAGTTTCAATCTTAATAAAATTACCTAGCTCGGTGTTAAACTTTTGAAATTGGATGTAGGCCATTGTGCCAAACCCCTATACATCTTGTGTATACTTGTGATTGTAGTTTTTTGTTTATTTTATCGTTTATGTTATCAAGCATCATATATATTGAATTAATATCACTTGCAAAATAATTGAACATATTCATATCCACGTGCATAATTCAATTACAATTAAATATCTAAATAATATAATCAAAAAGGCAACAAGTTAAATTGGTGCAATCTAAAAGGAAATTTTTAAATAATCCGATTCACCCCCCTCTCTAGGATCTATACATAGAAATTTCAGTAAGCACTACTTCTGACCAGCGATTTTATAAGATGTATCTCATTTATCTAAGAGGCAAGAAAATAGAATTTTAAAACTTTTTTCCTATGGTTGCTGGAGAGATAATTTTAAAATAACCAGAAATAACTTCTAAAAACACCAAAAGATATTTAAAATAGAGACTCCATCCAACATAACAGAAAATGTACTTTGGGAGAAAGGTTATTTTACAGAGAAAGAAAGAAGATAAAAGGTACCTCACTCTGCAAGAGATTTCAGATGCGTTGAACTGTATTTGGCTTTACGTTCACACGTTATGTGCGTTTGCTACGCTTTTCGGGGTTTTACCCTTTGATCATGACATTGAATAAGACCATCTCAGCTTCACCCTCTGTACCTTCACAGAGTTCTCCCCCCCCCCCTTGCCTACGGCCTTTTTTCATGGGAGGGGCAGCACCTAACGGTCCCCTTTTCCTGCTCTTCCCGACTGGGGAGGATAGAGGAGTAGAATGACCGCTCTCCCTATCACTAGCGCCCTGACGAGTTTCATGCTTGCTTTCTTTGTTAGTCTTCGGGTCATAAACCTTTATGTTTGTATCAAGCCTACTAGCTTTTTTAAGCATTGGTTCGTAAGCAGGGAACACCGGGCAGGAGACAAGAGTTTCTTTTTTGAACATGGAAGGATGAAAAGAGTCTGCTTCACAGTGATAATTAGAACTAGACCCCGGTCTATCGGATAGCCTGACAATTAAGCCTGAGTTACCTGTATTGGGTATGCTCTCCACCGAGTCATACTTTTTTGCTTCCTTTTTGATCCAGAGGACATGGTTTTTGGGATGGCACTTTATCCACTTCCCGAGAAGAAGGCTCGGAATCATAGGGGAGTATGAGAGGATTCTGTGTGACTGGAGACTCCCAAGAAGGGAAGTATTTGTTTGTTGAAGGATTTGTCTGCATATCACGAAAGACACAGGTTTGGGGGAGGGGCCCACTCGTAGAGACGTAGACCGAAAAAGTAGAGCTTAGGCTACTTGACACCTTTGATTTTGACAGGTAATCATAGTGAGCCGGGATATACTCATTTTCAAACTCACCACGCCTACTGAAGATACTGCGCTGAGGAGACGGCCACAGAGGAAACTTGTACGTCTGAACAACTTTTAGAAAGGAGCGAAGCTGATTGATTACACCATCCCCCAAAGCCCTTTTCTCTAGTTGAGGGCAAGGTGAGCTATCAGGCTCTGGCTGGACAGGCCGCTTACCCAAGTCAGTTTCGATCGTTTGCTTCTTACTGTAGCTGCCACCAGCCTCATCATTGAACTCGCCCAGCAGTGAACGAGCAAGACTCGACGTTTGGGGCGAGTTAACTCGTTCGTCTTCGTGGTTACTGAACTGAGCGTGAATCTGGCTGGTTGAAAAAATGGTGGGGCTAAGAAAATCGTAGTCCTTGTCCCCTCTGAAACTGGTTTGGAGAGACCAATAGACTTCCATTTGCTAGCCCTCTACCTCTTTGAATCGCTTCCACAGGCTTTCCCTTGCTTTTATCCCCAAGTTTAATGTCGCATTCAATGTCATCATGATCCATTTTACAACAATAATAACAACAGTAGTTCCCCAACTGCTCATATTTAATGGTGACCGGATAAAACATATCATCTTCGCATTTGAGTTTGAAAGCCCAGATCAGTGGCTTTGTGATGTTGATGCCTATTGTGAAAAAACCCTGTTCATTGTGGCCTACCATCTTGAAGCTTCCATTCTTTTTGCTATTTGCCGCCACATTTGTAAAATGGTTCCATGGGACCCCCCAAAACTGTATCCAATATTCCACATCAAGAAACTTGACTAAATCTGGACTTGTTCTTAGAGTCCAAGAAGCTAAAGCAATGGTTTTTCAATCCATCCATCCAGATCTTGCAATAGTCTTTAACACACTGGAAAATCACCCGGTAACATCCATTTTCCATCACGAATATGTCAACTGGCTTGGTCCAAACCCAGGCTTTTGAAAATATCCTGATGAACAATTCGCTGTTGTGGGGATGCCCCATAAGTGGCTTGGCCAGCACAGATAAGGACCATCTTCCATTTGGGCCGTCTTTACAATGCTTTGTCATGGTGACTTGTTGGGTAACGTTGCAGGACGCCTGGAGTTGGAACAGAAGTTCCTCTTCGTCCTCCTCAACAGTTTGGTTAAGCTCGTTCACATCCACGACCTCCATATTTTCCGTTTCTTCCGCCATAGACAGAAATAAACTTGATCTTTAAAAAAGGAAAAGGAAAAAGAGAGTAGGGGGAGTGGAGGTAATACAGGAAGGGGGAAGAAAAATCATCACCCAACACTCTAAACTAAACTTGAAATCAGGAAAGGCATCTCCGAGAAAATCAGGGAGAGCTCATGAAGGTATCTTGACAGCAGAGGGGCGAGAGCACAAGCTACGCCCACCAAAGATACCTTAGGAACATACAAATCCGTCGAACCTGAACATATTCAGTCCATGAGATGTGGGATGAAATGGGGATAGTTGACTTCAAGAAGTAGTTGCTGAGAGAGCTCCTTTGATACACTATCTAAAAATTAAAATAAAATATAAAAGAAAGAAAGAAAGACAAAACTGCAAGAAACCAAGAAAAAGACTTCCGGGGCTTCTTTTCAAACCTGAGAAAACCAAGAAATCAGCCCCCATTAATGTTCTTGATCTCTCTCATCGTTTCTTTTATTTGGATCACTGGTTCACACCACTTCGACACAATACCACTTAGATCAGCATGTTTTCCTTGAGGGGAATGGATTTTCCTTATGGGAGAACTCAAGTATTAATTTCGCAGCACTCTTTGGACAATGTTCATGCTAAATCTGTTGAATATTTTAAACATCACCAAGGCCTGCGATGACCCTTTTTCCCGAAATCGAAAATAGAGCCATCGTAGATGCTAAACTGTCCACCTGCGGATTGCCATTTTGGTGATTATACTGGGAGACAAATAACCTTGTCTCTCTCTCTCTCTCTCTCTCATCCTTTTCTGTATCAATCACCTACCCTACTGCCTCAAAGAGTACAAAGTCACCTTTTCTATGAATCTAATTCCTCTTTGACGCTACCCCAACTGATCCCATCAGCTTTGTTGTTACCTTTTCTATGAATCTAATTCCTCTTTGACGCTACCCCAACTGATACCATCAGCTTTGTTGTTGCTGAATGGAACCCAGCTCGCTGACCACCTTAGCAATCGCGATATAGCACCGCTTGTATAGTGAGGGATGCTTGTCCTCTTCCCCTATATAAATGAATGAACGTAAGGGAAAGGGAGGTAAGGGAGATAATTTTAGAAGAGTAAAATTTGGGCAGAAACCAGAGAAGAAGAAAGTGGAAGAACAAGGAGAAACCAGAGAAAAGAAAGAAGAGAGATAACTTCATCTTCTTTTCCTTCTTGATTCATTCCATCTTAATCTCCATACGGTTCATGAACTCACTCTCTTCCTTGAGCTCTTTGAGTTCTTGAATCATTTGCTACCTTGAATTGTCTCTCTCCATCGAGAGAGGTTGCTTTGGTTCAAGGAAAAGCTTTCACTCGAGACCAGAGACTCTCTTTGAGAGGAATCTTGGTCTCTTGAGTGAAAAATCACGTAAACATTATGTTGTTCAAATTTTGACTGAAATAGACAGCTCATGCACTAAACTGTAACAGATCCCGGGTTTTAAGTAACGACAAGGTTCATTCGTCTTTGCTAAAGAGTGCAACTCCGTTGAGAGACAAGGGTTCTACCTGAACGAGATTGTATCCCAGAGTTTGCTTGACCGCAATCCCTTACACATTTATGGGAGGCTTCAATTATCTTTAAGAAATGTGATAATGACACATCTGTCTCAGCTGAATCAGTTAACTAAGGTTGAAGAAGACACGAAAATTTGTGTGCTTTGGCAATGAACAATGCTCCATGATCAAATTGTGCAGCTCAACTACTCTACTTCACTTGTGATTTTGATTTCTCATTTCTCTCCAAAAATCAACAACTTGAAGATATGTCTACTCCCTTTGTGCAACCTTAGACCTTTTACAATCTACCCAATTCAATGAAGAGAACTTCAAGAGATAGGAAGAAAAGATTGAGTACTCGCTAAGACAATAGAATATCCACTATGTGCTCACTGATGAGCCACCCCTTGTATCTTTAGAATTTGATGTCACACCTGAAGAAATTGATGTTTCTCTTAAGGCAAACAAAAACTAGTTTGCAGCTGATTACAAGTGTCACCATTTGATTTTGGAGACACCTTCTAACATCATCTTCAACCAATACACAAAAAGACTAATACTAGTAAAGAGCTACGGGAATCTATGGTTAAGGTCTACAAGGGTGAAGCTACTGGGAGTAAGAAGGTCCACGTACATAACTACAAAGAATTCAAGATGGTGGATAACAAGTCTAGTTTTGAACAAGTCAAGGATTTCTAGAAGATTGTTGATGCAATCACTATTGCAAGGATGTTTCTAGATCCTGTATTTCATGTCAACGCGATGATTTCCATACTGCCTCCATCTTGGCAAGATCACAAGACCAAGGTCATGCCTGAAAAAGATAACATGGAGTTTGACACTCTCATGCACCACCTGCAAATGGAAGAGTTGGAAAAGAACAAAGGAAAAAAGAAAGAGACAATTGAAAAGGCTTATGTTATAGAAAATAAACCTAAGTACTACAAGGAATTTAGGAAGATTGACAAAGGCAAGAAAAAAATCCGATGACAAGTACTATAAGGAAACAATGACCAGAATGCATTGCTACGCCTGTGGCAAGATAGGTCACCTGGCAAGAGTTTACTGTCAACGCAAGCATGGTGATGATTGATGTAGCAAGAAGAAGAACAAAGGCAAGTATAAGGTCCAAGAGGAGGATTTTTATATTGTTGTGACTAAGGCCAACATGGCTAGAGAGGAGACTAATTGGTGGATCGACACCGGTGCCACCAAGTACATATGTAGAAATCAAACATTGTTCACTACCTATTAAATAGTGGGGAAAGATATGAATATATTCATAGGAAAATTCTCATCCTCCCAAGTCATCAAAAAAGGCATAATAAAGTTGTGGTTTACCTTTGGGAAAACTGTTACCCTCATAGAAGTCCTGTCTATCCCAGACATTAGGAAGAACCTCGTCTTCAGATTGTTACTGAGTAAACATGGCTTCTAGCTAGAGTTCGAGTCTAACAAATTTGTACTCACTAAGAACAAAATGTTTATAGGCAAAGGATTTGCCAATTCTGGGATATTTAAACTTAATATTATCAATGAAATGTCTTCTACTTTTACTTACTTGATAGAGTTTTTTGAATTGTGGCATATTAGATTAGGTCATGTTCATTATAACAAGGTCAAGTACATGTCCAATCTGGGACTTATTCATAATCTCCCCAATTTGAATAATGAGAAATGCATTATATCTAGCAAATGCAAAGTCATACACACATCATTTAAGAGTGTGCAAAGATCACTAAACGTACTAGACTTAATACTTATCAATATCTGTAAGATGATGGGCACTCTCTCTAGAGGAGGAAAAAGATACTTCATAGCATTCATCAATGATGCGTTAAAATATACTTACATGTACCTACTAAGAAGTAAAGACGAAACATTTGAGAAGTTTAAATCTCATAAAGTTGAAATTGAAATCTCCTTAACCTGAAGATTAAAGTATTAAGATTTGATAGGGGAGACAAGTACATGGACTTCGAATTCATCAAATTCTGTGAAGACTATGGGATCTACAGAGAGACATCAACACCTTACACTCAGTAACAGAATGGGATTACATAGAAAAAGAACCACACTTTGACCGAAATGGTCAACACCAAGCTAATTGCCTACCATATTCTCAATAGAGTTCCACAAAATAAACTTGTGAGATTACTCTATATGAGATATGGAAAGGAAGGAAGCCAAATTTGAACTACTTCGGAACCTAGGGATGTTTAGCTCAAGTAAAGATGCCACATGAGTATATCTTTAAGGTCAGACCACAAGGAACTGATTGTGCTTTCATTGAATATTCCATGAAGAGCAAGGCATACAGATTTTTGAATCTGAAGAATCCTAGTCCATACACCATTGTCACTCCACCAATATAGAGTTCTTTGAGAATGTGTTTCCCTTCCTTAAAACCTCAAAAATAGTAGGGGTTGATGTCACCAACTCTCAAAAAAGAAGTAAAACGACTGAGATAGCTCCTCTACCACGAAGAAGTATTAGAAAGAGGAAGGAGAGGGACTTTGGTTCTGCTTTCTCTGTGTCTATTGTTAGAGGCGACTCACTCTCTTACAATGAAGCTATAAGGTCACATGATGCAATGTTTTGGAAGGAAGCGGTTGATGATGAAATGCATTCTATAATGTCAAACAATACATGAGTTCTAGTGGATCTCCCTTAATGGTGTAAGACTATTGGTTACAAGTGGATATTCAGGAAGAAGCTTAAACCTGACAGCACAGTTAAGAAATACAAGGCCCGTTTACTGGCTAAAGGACTCAAAGAGAATAAATACTTTGATTACTTTGATACCTATGTACTTGTTGCAAGAATCTCTACAATCAGGTTATTGTTGGCCGTGGCTTCTATAAAGAACCTGACTATACATCAGATGGATGTAAAGACTGCATTCCTAAATGATCAGCTAGAAGAAAAAATCTACATGGATTAACCAGAAGGATTTACTATGTCTAGACAAGAGAATAAGGTGTACATGCTAATAAGATCCCTATATGGACTACAACAAGCACCTAAGCCATGGCACAACAAGTTCAAAAAAACTCTCATTGGCAATGGATTCACATCCAACGATGGAGACATGTGCATTCACTCCAAGACCAAAGCAGAGTCGTGTGTGATCATCAATCTCTATGTGGACGACATGCTCATTTTTAGAACTAATGAATACTATGTAAATGACACAAAGAGGTTTCTGTCTTCAATGTTTGACATGAAAGACCTAAGGGTTACTGAAGTGATTCTGGGAATCAAAATCATTCGAGATGATAAAGGTATTGTGATCACACAATCCAGCTATATTGAAAAGGTTCTTAAGAAGTTTGATATGTTTGAAACTGTTCCAACATCTACTCTAATGAATCCCAACTTTAAGTTAATAAACAACACAAGGAGTTAAGTACCAGAATACAGATACTCATAGATCATCGGTTGCTTAATGTATGTCATGTATTGCACTTATCTTGACATCGCCTTTGTAGTAGGGATGTTTAGTAGATACACCAGTAACCCAAGGAGTATGCATTGGAATGCATTGTATATAGTTCTACGATATTTGAAATGAACCATGAACTATGACATTCGCTACAGCAAGGATCCCACTGTCATCGAAGGAGACATCGATGCTACCTGGAATTCAGATCTAGATGACTCCAAATTAGTGACTATTTGGATTTTCACCATGGTAGGAGGTGCAATCTCCTAGAAATCCAAAATACAAGCGTGCTTGATCTATTCATCAATGGAGTCAGAATCTATAGTTGTGGACATTGGGGTCCAGGGGGAGGCATTCTACGCCCTCGACCGCCTGTGGTTTTTAGGTCCACTTTTCAGCGCACGAGGCCGGTGCGTGAAAGGTTACTAACCCTTCTATAAGAAGGTTAGGCTTTACTTGGAGTCGCCACCAACCCGGGGTTTAACTAACAGAGTTAGACATTGGTTCTCCTCTTTCCTAAGAAGTCTAGACCCAAAAGTTTAGGGGTTTAACTCTTAATATTGGTTTACATTCTTGAGATAGAGGGTAAGTTGTTTAGTTGCATTTAGGGAAGGTGTTAGGCACCACAAATACCCACCTTTTTAGGGTGGCTTCTCCCATTCACACAAGTCTTAAAATATGACAATGTCCATGCTTTGTGAATTTTGAGTTATATGTTTGCTGGATTTTTCTCAAGCGTAACGCCTGAATTTACCTTCAACACCTAAATTTAATTCAAGGTGAAATTCAAGCATTGGTTCTTGAAAAATTCAGAAACTGTCATTTATATAAACCTATTCTAATTGTAAGAGACCCCTCATGGGTTAGATCTTTAGAGGGATGGTGGACCCCTCTAAATTGTTCATTGGTTGGTTCTTTAGGGTCAGATTCAACTCTGACATGAAGGGGAGAAAAGAGAAGAAGTTGTATTTTTTTGTCTTTTAGGCTTTACGCTTGAATTTTATCTCAAAGCCTGAATTTCCAATGCCTGACTTTAATTCAAGGTGAAATTCAAGCGTTGGGAGCTAATCAGATTGGTATATTCATGTGATCTTTTAGGATAGTTTGGTGGGTCCTAGTGCTGTGGGACCCCTAGGTTAAGTTAGGGGAGGTTTCATAGGGTTATATTGTGCAACCTTAGGGGGCATGGCATTTGCTCACATGGAGATATGATCTCCCAAAGTAGGCTATTTGGTCATCTGTTACAAGCCAAACACCTATTTTTTGGTCTGTCGCATGAATATTTAATGTTTGAATTTAATTCAGGGAAAATTCAGGTGTTGGGTGCTGGGGTCAACAACCAACTTTGGTTTTTGGGCCACAACGATGGGGCTCAGAGGGGTATGGTTTCTCCTAGGTCTTTGTACTATACCTAGGTTGCACATACACTTAAATAAATTTGAAAAATCATGATTTTTAACATAGGTTTAATGCCTAATATCCACTCTAATGCCTGAATCTCCTCTCAACGCCTGAAATTAAATTCAGGCGTAGGGAGAGAAATAAGGGCCCATAGAGGTGCTTTCGCACAGGATTGGATATCAGAGGTTAAAATAGCCATGGGATAGGCCTAGAGAAGGTCAATGCTCCCTGGGGTGGGTCCCAGATCTCAACGCTTGATCTTAGTCTTGACGCTTGTGCGCCTCTATTTTTGCATGACTGGTGGGCCTCTTAGAAAAGTGACCCACTCATCATGGGCCTAACCCACGATGGTTTGGAGTCATCACTAGCATTTTTAAAGATGTGACTGGACATCTATGTTTGGAAAACAAAATAATTTTATTTTTAAATTCTTTTAAAATGTCTAACTCCATTTTAAACTAGTTGACCCAAGGACTCTGGGTAAATGGTTCGATTATGGATCAGAGAAGGTGTCAGGCACCCTGATCCATTTGCATATGCAGTTACCTACTTAGATCGGTTCAAACTTAGGATCGGATTTCTCTGTAGTGTGTGTATGGGTGTGTTTTATTTTAAAGAAACGTGTCATGTATGTGCAAGTGCTTTACCTTAACTAACTAGTGCACGCGTGTAGAATGTATATACAAATTTTATTATTTACCAAGCTATCTATTTACGTGTTATCTAACAAAAATAAATAAATGGATAAATAAAAAAATTGGAATGCGTACCTGGAGCCACTTTTCCTTGTAACTAAATAAAAAAAATGACACATATACAAAATACAACATAACATCCATGAAGCATGTAATCACAAACTTAATTAAATATAAGACAAAATAAAAAGATAACGGGAAAAAAATAGATTCAATTTTTATGACAATGGTATCTAAGACACAAAAAAATAAAAAAAATAATAATAACAATAAAAGAATGAAATAAAATTTAAGTAAAAAGGAGAATGGATTGGGATGATAATCATGATGACTTCAGGAGACTTACTTATCATAAAAATAAATCAATTCAAAATAAGATAAAATGTAGAATAAATGAAATAGTTAATTAATTAGAAACAACAAAAATGAATAAAAAATTCTAAAAATGAATGGCATATAATGGTTACACATAATATTTTCAAGAAAATTATAAAAAATAAAAAATAAGTAAACAAATAAAATAAAACATAGAATCAAAATTACAAATAAAATGACTAGCTAATAAACATAAAATATAATTAATGAATAAAATTAAGTAGAAAAATAATAATAAAAAAATTAATCCTAGAATGGAAGAAGGTTATGGCTTATCAAGAAATAAAATACCAAGAAATCAAGTTAAAAAAAGTGTAAAATAAAACAAATTTAAAATTTGTATTACAATAAAATTACTAATTAATAAATTAATAAGCATTAACTAAGATTATAAAAAATCTATACATATAAGTATCCAACATTAATGAATTAATGAAATAAAAAAAATTAATCTAGAGAAATGAGGTAATTGTAAATAAACAAAAAAAAAAAAAAATTTGAAAACACATAAACAACATAAAATGAATTAAAACTTTACAATACCTAAATAAAAAATGAAAGAATTATATATATAAAAAAAGAATACAACAACAACAAACAACAACAACAAACAGCCTTATCCCAATTATTTGGGGTCGGCTACATGAATCCTGTTCCGCCATTCCGCTCTGTT
>JAOXJP010109305.1:0-14155 GCA_025762735.1 Platanus orientalis
GGAGGGTTTTGAGGTAGAGAAACTGCCATGGATAATGAAGAGCGTAGCTAGTTGTTGAAGATCCAAGAAAATTGGATGGGTGGAATTTATGGTGGAGATGTGAGGAATGTTTGTCGGAGTTTTCCTTTTGTTAGCACATATTTGAAATCCACCAATAAAAGGACCCGTGGAAAGCGACGACATGTAAGCAAAATGGTTACCAAGGCATGCCACGCTGGGTGGAATGTGAAGCGCAAATGAGGGCCCCACTAGTACCACATTAAGATACATGACTTAGTTAGTGAACAAAGTGGTCCGTGATTTAAACCAAAAAATGATTGATAACAAACATGGAAGATTAATTGTAGCATCGTGGATAGATTCCTATAAATAAAGAGAAATAGTGAATTACAAAAGATCTCTCAACCATTATCAACAGATTCTACATCTTATCAGTAGTCGTAGCTTTAGATTAGGCTTAATAGTAGTTAATTCCTGTGGTGACTCGAATCCCTTATCTCGGGTGATTTGATTACACCACAGACCCAGATTCAACGAGACTCTTCCATGAGAAGGACAACGGTCAATCTGTGTTGTTCGTAGAACTAGATTCAACGTGGCTCTTCTAGAGGGAAGGGCATTGGCTAATCTGATTTGTTCGCAAAACTAGTTTCAATGAGGTGCTTCCAGGAGAAGAGTAGCGGCTAATCTGCTTTCACTTGAAAGTATCCCTGTAATCATCATTGTATTATGTACTTCCAATTTTAAGTAAATTATTTTCTTTACATTGTCTATGCTGGGTGCCATTATCTAGTGTAAAAAAGTCCTTAGTCTAGAGGCATTACCAAACCCAAAACCCTTTTGATAGTCCTAATTTGAAAGACCCACACACGTGTCAATTCCAAGTAAAAGAATTATTGTTGACCACCAACAAATTGGCGATCACAGTGGGAGCTTTTGAAATATTGATCATGTACTCGAAGCCATAAAATGGCACCTCGAAGAGACAAATGACCAATCAATGGTGACAATACACATGAATTGTCTCATAACATTAAGAACAAACTCGATGACCTTATTGACAGAATAAAAAAGAATTCCAAATGATGCCAGATATCTTAGGAGATGTCCTACTAAAGATACTCCGACCTTTGGTAGAAAATGTTTGAGGCTAGTTAGAACCCAAGCACTAGGGACAGAGGAGTGGCCAACAAAACAGATATCCCAGAATCCTTGAATAGACCTGAGGGGCACGAGAGACCTCTCGGATACCTTGAAGAGCCTCGAGTCTAAGTTTTTCCTGAGCAGGAACCCATCCGAGTGTCCACAAGAGGGCCAAGATGGGGGAATTAAGGCCCTATGGGATATCTCACAGGGACCAACGTTTAACTGGACCCCGAAGGGGTCAAGGTACATGAAGACCCGATGTTCGAGGTCAATGAGGTACCTCAACAAAAACATTGGGATCCCCAAAACAGGGGACATGACCAAGGTAATGGTCGAGCTAGGTATTATGGTCCTAACATCCAACGACCTTACCGAAGTGATAAATTTATATATAACGGACATCCACATGGACATACAGGCACAGTACCTCCACCTCCTAGGAGGCGAGAGCCACCTAATTATTGGGAAAACCCATTCCATAGGTGAAATGCTAATGGATATACCGGGACAAACTGACCGTACTACAAGGAACAAGACCCGCCAAGCTATTGGGAAAATCCCACTCTAACAGCAAGGAATTCGTTGACATGGGTATGGGGTACTAAGCCCAACCTCCAAATTACCAAAGAGCCTATCCAAGCCCAAAACAACCATATGACACTGTCCCACAAGGGTACACCCAGAACCCTCGATAACAAGTTATAAGAGTTCTTGAGGAGTTGTATGGACCTAACCTTCAATGGGTTGCATGTCCAGCATATGAAAAGCTTACCTTGAGTAGATTAACAGGGACTACGAGTTCCCTTAAGGGTATAAAATACCCGACTTCGCTACTTTTTTAAGGGAAGATAGTAAAACAACCATGGAACACATTAGTTGATTCACCACACAATGTGGGGAATTTTCCAACTTAGGATATTACAAAATGAGACTATTTCGAAATTCCCTCATAGGGTAGGCGTTCACGTGGTACACTAACCTCCCACCTAACTCCATAAGAAGTTGGGAAGAAATAGAAGATAAATTCCAAGCCCATTTTGCTCGAGCAACATTGGAGTCTCAATGGCTAATTTGGCTAGGCTAAGGCAACAACCAGGAGAAACGGCAGACCAATTCGTTATGAGGTTCAAAAGAGGCAAGTTAAGGTGCCTTAGTAGCCTACGTGAGGTCAAGTTTGTAAAACTTTCCCAAGACGGGCTTGATTTTGAGCTTAGGAAGAAATTCAAGGAAATGACCTTATTTGATTTGTTCGAGTTGTCAAAAAGGGTAACCCACTATGAAAACATTCTCTGAGAAGAGAATCGGTGTCAAAATTCATTGTATGGGACCTATTATCAAGACCATAACTATGAGGTTGACCTAGCGGAGTTCTTCGGGAACAAACCATTCACATTTAAGGCTCTAACAAGAAAAGACAGCCAGGCACAGGAGTTGAATAAACCTCAAGATGCAACAAAAATTTATTCCTTCGATCTGACTAAGGCTAACTAGATATTTGATATGTTACTCTAGGATAAGCAGATCAAGTTAGTCGAATGGCATAAAATCCCCACACATGAAGAGTTACGTACCAAGGACTATTACAAGTGGCATAATTCCTTTACACACCCGACTAACAAGTGTATAGTGTTTTGAAACATTGTACAAGAAAGAATCAATAAAAAATTGTTTCGGTTTCTAGATAAAACCAAGGCTATGGAAGTGGACACCAACCCCTTCCTAAAATTGGTGGATGTCGATATGATAACAATAGATTGGATAGGAGAAAAGAAATCACCAAACACCACAAGAATGAGTAAAAATGTGGAATTTACTAAAGTTGTACCTTGTGCAAGTCAAGCCAACTCAGAATAGAAAAACACACCTAAAAGCAAGGAACCCTTTCTATACCCCCTGTGTCAATGATTGGAGGCCTAACAAATGGGCAAGAGAAAGGG
Source organism: Platanus orientalis (assembly GCA_025762735.1). NCBI lineage: Eukaryota > Viridiplantae > Streptophyta > Magnoliopsida > Proteales > Platanaceae > Platanus > Platanus orientalis. The sequence goes on from JAOXJP010109305.1 coordinate 3,084, forward strand.
GCCAGTACATGAATAAGCCTTAGATGGGGACCGAGCAACCCCAGAAGACAGCGCAACCCTTGAGGACAGTTAAACGACTTGTGGGAGAGATCGATAGGTGGGTAGAGGTGTCCGCACTTGTTAAAAAGGAGCATAGCAGGAGCCTCCCAATATACAAGTACGGGTACATCCTTGACTTTCCCTCGATGACCAGGACTCAAAAAAGGAGATGGTTGAGGCAACAAGCCTTAGCTCGGTAGGGAAACTAGACTCAGGTTCAAAGTCAAGAGTCAGGTTTATAGTAGGATAGACGAGGAGGGACCATCTAGCATTAGGTGGCCAGACACATTAAGCCAGACTGCCAATTTGACATGTTGTCCGATGGTGAATCAAGCATAAAAAAGCACAAAAAGCTGGAAATAGGATATTATCCCATCTTCAATGTCAATGACAACCAGGAGACTAGATCAATACAAGTACTTATTGGCCGAAAGCTAAGGAAACCAAAAAAGGCTCACCAAGAAAAACTACCAAATATCTCGACAAAAGTCCAAACTGAAGGAGAGGAATGGCAGTAACAACGGAGGAGAGGAATGGCAACAACAAGAGAGGAGCTGGGCAGACATGGCAAAACTGCCATTAGAGGAAGACGATTTCCTTGACTTCGAGAAGGAAGGGTTATTTGTTGAATCCTTCACACCTTCATAATCGATAACAGATAATCTCCCTGTCGACAAGGGTAATATCGCCAATATCCAATTTGGCAGTCACCTTGGAAGTGAGGTCAACTATAATATAATTCTCACACTGCCTGCCGAGTTTAAAGCCCACCAAGACCAGGTTTCCAAGGTGGAGAAAGAACTTTGAGACATTATCTCAGAAAAGTTGGTGGCCATAGAACTGGAAGAGAATGTGCCAAAGGAAGACAAGTGTAGAACAAATACAAACGAGAGTATAGGTAAACTTACTTTTGATAAGCCCTCAAGAAATATGACCCAACATTTGAAACCTTTATACATAAAGGTAAAAATAGACGGTCGATCCATTAATAGAGTGTTAATCGACAATGGGGCGGCTATTAACATCCCTTCCATTCTCAATGATGAGAAAGTTATCAAAGGTCAATAGCGACCTAGTGCCAATAGACATGTCTGTTTGTGGTTTCTCAAGAAAAACTACTCGAACCAAAGGAGTCCTCCCACTCAAGTTGTGAGTAGGAAGTTGAACACAAGTGACGGTTTTCTTTGTGGTCGACACCACTTTAAATTATAATGCACTATTGGGAAGAGATTGAATACACTCAAACTAGTGTGTCTCATCATCTTTACACTAATTGTTACTATTTTGGAATGATAATAATTATGTAGAAGTTGTACATGCAGATCAAAAACCATTCCTGGCCTCAACAGACAATGTTGAGGCCCATCTTTACGATGACAGTATTGGCACAATCAAGCTAGTCAGACAAGACAGCGAAGGAAAACCAACTGAGGTTACTGAATAGAAGAATTAAGAAGAAGAAACCTCAATAAGTTAGGAATTCAATGAGTTATGTAGAGAACTAATCAACCCCAATGTAATGATAGGGCTAGAGGAAGCGAGCCAGAAAAGCAAATAGGGGTCGAATGATTAGTCAAAATAAAGAAAAATAAGGAGCTATACAAATGGCCATGAAAAGATTGTCATGATACCTGACAGAAAAAAAGAGTCGAGATGTATCTTACTGAGTGCAGTACACAAGAATTACCCTATGAGCATGATGTCATAGGAGTCGAGTAATTGAGAATGGCCCTTGTCAAACTAGATGATTTAAATGCCAAAGTATAAGACAAATTAAGAGAAGTAAACTTGGGCACCACAGAAGACCCACGAGTGATGTACGTCAGTACCAAACTTGAGGAGTCAAAGTTCAAGCAGATCACGAGCATCCTAAGATAATACAAAGATTGTTTTGCCTAGGATTACTCAGAAATCCTGGGATTGGACAGAAATCTTGTCTAGCATCAATTGCCCACAAAGAATGGTTACTTCCCCTTTTAACAGCCACCTCGACGAATAATCAACGAGGTAATCTTGAAAGTTAAGGAGGAGGTCAAAAAATTACTATCAACAGGGTTTATTAGGCTAACTAGGTATATCGAATAACTATCAAGCATAGTACTAGCACCAAAAAAGAGCGACAAACTTAGAATTTGTATTGACTTTAGGAACCTTAATATGGAAACTCCTAAAGATGAATACCCCATGCCCGTGGCTGATTTATTAGTCGACGGGGCAGCAGGACATCGAGTATTATTCTTTATGGATGGACACTCTGGTTATAACCATATTTTCATTGATGAAAAAGACATTCATAAAATAGCCTTTCGATGTCCAGAATCGATAGGCATGTCCGAATGGGTAGTCATGCCCTTTGGCCTGAAGAACGCTAGGGCAACCTACCAGCGGGCCATGAATTATATTTTTCATGATATGATTGAAAAATTTATGGAAGTATATATTGATGATGTGGTAGTGAAATCCCAAGATTTCGATAACCACTTGCTTGACTTGGAAAAGGGATTTCTCATGATAAGAAAACATCAATTGAAGATGAATCCTTTGAAATGTGCATTTGGAGTAAGTGATGGAAATTTTTTAGGCTTCCTGGTACATTATCGAGGGATCGAGATTGACCAAAACAAAGCGAAAGCAACTATTCAAGCCGAGCCACCTTCTACTAAGAAGGAAGTGCAACATTTGCTTAGGCAAATCAATTTCCTTAGACGTTTTATTTCCAATTTGGCAGGAAAAACAAAAGTGTTCTCACCCATACTTCAATTGAAGGGAAACGAAACATTCTAATGGAAAGAAGAGCACCAACAAGCCTTCAAGAAGATCAAAGAATATTTGTCAAGTCCACCAATGCTGATGCTGCCAAGGAAAAATGAACCCTTAAAGTTATGCATTTCAGCCATAGAGGATTCGATAGCAAATCTATTGGCCCAAGACAATGAGGAAGGATACGAACAGTATATATTCTATTTAAGTCGAGTCTTATAGAAGGCTAAATGTAATTATCCTATGAGAAAAAAGTTATGTCTAACATTGTACATTACTTTAATGAAATTGAGACATTATCTTCTGTTACATTTGGTATATATCATGGCCTAAACTGATGTAGTAAAATACATGTTATTGCGACTTATAACAAAAGGTAGGATAGGGAAATAAAGCCTTGCACTCCTCAAGTTCAATATTGTCTATGTCCCACAGAAGGCAGTAAAGGGCCAGGCTTTATCAGATTTCCTAGCCGATTATCCCTACCATTCTGTTAAGACAAACAGCAAAGATAACTGCATTACTCTTACCCCTTAGAAACTGTATTTCGATAGGTCTAAGACCAAGAAAGGATCCGGTATAGGGTTAGTAATCATTTCTCCGAAAGGGACAGTCACAAAACTGAACTTTAGATTTAAGGAAAAATATACCAATAATCAGGCTGATTATGAAGCCTCAGTTCGAGGGCTACTAATCCTAAATAAGTTAGGGGTAAAATCCCTTGAAGTCCTTGGAGATTCATAATTAGTGATAAACCAAACTTCAGGAGACTATTAAATGTATAAGCCCTACTTTGATACCTTACTAAGACAAAATTGAGCAATTGTTAAAAACATTCGATGACGTCACAGTAAGGTGCATACCTCAAAACTTTAATCACATGGCCAATCTGATGGCTCAAGTCACATCTAGATATAAAATGAGCTATAATCCCACTGAAGAAAGAAACAACATGTTAAACTTGCAGTTTGGGTACGAGAATTCCATCTTGGAAGAAGTCCTTAACATCAATGTCATTATTTCTGATAATGGGAACGAAGAATAGGATGACTGGAGAGAACCAATCAAGCCATACCTACAGAACTCCAGTCGAGGAGGAAGTAATTCCCTGAAACTTAAAGCCAGAGGATACATACTTTGGGGTGATCCTCCAGAGTTGTTTAAGTGGGGGGCTGATGGTATGTTGCTCAAATGTTTGGGGATTGATGAAGCCAAACTTACAGTGGCAGAAGTCCATGAAGGAATCTGCAGTGCACACCAATCAGGCATAAAAAAGAGATGGTTAATCCATCGATATAGATATTTTTTGCCAAACATTGGATAAGATTGCATTAGATATGCCCAAGGCTATGAGGCTTGCCAACAACATGACCTGGTGCCCTAGGTGCTAGCAGTAAATTTACACGCAATCATAAAACCTTGACCATTTAGAGGATGGGCCCTCGACATGATTAGAAAAGTTAGTCCAACCTCGATAAAAAGAAATTACATCATTTTGGTCGCCACAGACTATTTTACAAAGTGGTGGAATATAAGTGATATCGAGATGTTAATGAGAGAGTTGTAGTAAATTTTATAAAGAAAATGATAATACATCGATTTGGAATTCCACAATTCATTACTGTCAACCAAGGATTAATATTCAATAGAGCCCAGATACGAGAATTTGTTAAAGATTATGGATTCAAAATAGTAAATTCAACTCCTTACTACTCCCAGGCAAATGGACAAGCAAAGGCAACAAACAAAATAATAAAGAACAATTTACAAAAGATGGTAGACACCAATGCTAACAATTGGGACGAATTGTTGTCCGATGTCATTTGGGCATATCGAATATCTAAAAGATCAAGCACAGGGATGATGCCTTATTCATTGGTGTATGGACACGATGATGTTCTACCATTTGAAATCATAATATGATCCTTAAGGATGGAAAATCAGAACTAACTAAGCCATCTTGAATACTAAGATGCTATGATGTCCAAAATGGATGACCTCAGGGAGAAGCAGGTTGAAGCCCTCAATTCTATTATCTCTCAAAAACTGAGTGGTTAAGGTTTATAACCAGAAAAGTAAAAAACCAAATCCTTCTATGAAGGAGAATTAGTATGAAAATTCATCTGGCCAATTAGGGTAAAAGATCCCAAATTGGGTAAATGGTCTCCAACATGGGAAAGACCATTTCTAGTAACTGAAGTGTTAGGTGGCAACGCCTATAGATTAATGCACATCAAAGAACAAGAGCATGTTCGAAGTATCAACAGAAAGTATCTTAAAAGGTACAAACACTCGATGTGGAAACACAAGGTGAGTAATATAAAATATTAAATGCAAAAGATTATAGTATTGCCAAAACAAAAATACAAAAAGCAATGATTGGTCAAAAAAGTTTAAGAGAAAACAGAAGCCAATAAATACCACCAGGTGTTGATGACCTGGTCATAGTCTTTTAGCTCTCCCTCACAAGTCAAAAGTTCTCCCTCAAGGTAGGGAATTTCATCGGAATGAAGAGAATCTTACTCCATCACTTTCTTGAACTCTACACTAGAATGCTGAAGATTCTCTTTCAGTTTCTTAAGATGAGCTTCGACTCTCTCAATCTCAGCTATTTGAGAGTTAAGGTTGTCTACCAATAAGGAAACATGCTCGATGATTGATGACTGTTGAGATGGCAGAGAATTCAGTCGAGCCTTTAATTCTTGCCAAAGAACCTCCTTGGTACGCTTTAACTGAAGATGTTCACGAGGTTCACCTTGAGAAGAAAGGGTCAAATGAAGATAGGCTCTTTGATCCATAGATAAGTAACCAGGGTGTTGAAGAAGTAGACTAATGGAGTCAACAAATATGGAGTTAATTGCTGAGTCCAAGAGTACAGCCGATGGCCCAACCATGAAACAGGAACGAAGCATTGCCAAAGCCTGATACAACTGATCTGAAGGCAAAAGAGATGGCCATGAAGGTTACGAAGATCTCGATGTCCTTGCTACCCCAGAAGTGAAAAGCTTGGCCTAAGATAGAAGTTGAGCCAAACGACTAGGCATTTCTTGGGATGACTGGGCCACAATGTTTATTGGTAACGATTCTGGGGAAAGAGACTCGATGGGAGCCTTCGAGGCTGTAATCACTAGAGCATGTTGTGAAGTACCCGTACGACCCTCCATTGCAACTTTCTGACAGAAGTCTGGAACTAAGGAAGGCAAATCGGCAGAAGGTGCACTTAAGTCCATAAACCTAGCTAATAATCCCTGAGCAAGAGGAATGTCACAGTCTCGAGATAGGACATCGACCTCCCCTTGGTCAGGGACAAGACCTATAATGGGCTCCGAAATAAGTACCTCATGCTCTGTAGCCTACCATAAGGCTTCAGGCTGATGTTCTTCTATAACAGTTTCACCTTGTCTTTGGTATCCTTCTTCCCTCTTTTGTACTTCTTCCTCGAGTCTCTACGCCTCCTCTTGCACCTATTTCTCTCTTTGCTCACTTCTTTTAACTACTTCGAGTTGTAGTGATCTCTTTTCCACATTCTTTCTTTTTCTTTCTGCCTCCTCTTCTCTTCTCTTTTCCTCAACCCGCTTTTTCTCCTTTTCTTCCTTTATTCTCTTCTTCTTTTCATTTGCCTCTCTTCTTTTCCTCATCTTCCCTTCTCTTCTCCTCTTCTTGCTTCCTTTTGTCTTCTTCTTTCTTTCTTTCTTTCTTCTTTTTCTCTCTTCTCTCTTTCTTCTTATTCTTGCTTCATTCTGTCTTCTTTCTTTCTTTCTTCTTTTTCCCTTTTCTCTTTTGCTTCTTATTCCCTTTTCTTTTTGTCTTATTCTTTCTTCCTCCTCTCTGCCTCTCTGTGGTCATTTACTTCTTGTGCGTTTCTCTGTTATTCTTTTTCTCGATCATGTTCTACACTCATCTATTGGTTTGCAAGATCTTGTTTATTTTTCCTTCTTTCGTCTTTATTTTGTTTCTTCTCTTCCTGTCTTCTTTTTCCTTTTCCTCTATTTTCAACCTCTTATCTTCCTTCTTTTTCTCATCAGCATCTCTCTGCTTTTTCTCCCATGAATGAGTCAGATCATCATTCAATGATTTAGTCCTTTTCTTCAACTCAAATCTTGCTTGTTCTTTGGCCTCATCAATCTTCTTCTAACTTAGAGCCTCTGGTTCGAGCCTAGTCTTTTTCAATAACTCTTCTTTCTCTTCGAGCTCCTTTTGTAATTGATCTTTAGTAGATAAGATGACAGCCTTCCACTGCCTTCTTGCTAAATCACCCTCTCCCTCGGGTTAATGCTCGATTTTGATAGCGCGAACAATGGCCTTCTGTTGGTCAAGCATGTCCTTCATCGTCGAAGTCTTGATGCTTTCTTGGTGTTTGGATTTCCTTGGACCAACATTAGGCTACTTGTCTGGTCAAGAGGGAGCGAGAAGTGCATGAACAACATAAAGAGGAGCAGCTGAAAAGGGGTTATGATAAGAGGCCTGAGAGCTAACAAAAAGAATGACGAATAGAAAAGTAAAAAGATATACCTGCTATCGAAGGAGCTTCATAAGGTGGGCATAGTCGACCTTTGATCTGACTCAGTGGCTCTCGAATGCTTTCCAAGAAGCTTGACCACCAAGTATCGAACGAGGGAGTGGACTCTAGAACCTCTTGGAAGGGTGGGACGTAAAGTGACATTATCACTGAACTGTTTCCCCCTATCTTCTCGATGAATAAGTCTCTTAAACTGGAAGGACACATTTCTTAGAGAGAATTCAAGGTAAAGATAGGTGGAGTAGAAATGCATTGAACAAGCCTAAACTATTGAGCACACATGTTAAGACAATAAGCCTCGACATTATCAGGTTTGTGAAAAATAGGAAGGTCTTGAGACAAGACACAAGAAGTCCAAATCCTTAAGGCTTTGAATACTGATTGAGAAGAATTTTGGTTGTCATGCAAGATACTCGGCAGAACCAAATATCAAATCTCAGAATGGGAGGAAATGGATGTCCGAATGAACTCTTTGTGTATCAAGAATAACATCAATACACTGATATAAAGTAGGAGATGATGTTTTAAGATACCGAGCCTCGAGCCAGTATTATGTATTACAGGATGGGACTCAAGTCTAATAATTCAATGGAACATGAGATAAAGTTGGGAAATAGGCAAAAATTCATAGTTGGAGAAGTCATAATGGTCTATTAACTTAACCAAAGAACCTCTCTCGAGTCAAAGACCAGAGTGATTAATGAAGAGTAACAAGAATAAAAGAACCCAAGGCCAATCGACGGTTCAAGGCCAGGGCTATAACAATAGGGGTATAACCTAGAGTGATCCTCTTCAAGGATGAACAAACTAAGAATTTACACAATCAACAAAGATAAAAAGAACATTCCTCTTGGAATGTGACCTCACTGCCGGGCCTACCCATTTCACAGGCAAAGAAAGTGGTGTAGGACAAACAAGAGGATTCTGAGGGGCAATGGAAGGAGGATTGCGAAGGATCAAAAAAGTTGGGAAGAATGATGTCGCCATCAGCAGGGAGATTGAACAAATGATAAACGTCAGCCAATGTCACCGATATAGGACCCTCTGAGAGTATGAAACAATTTGAAGAAGGAGACCAGAATGTGAAAAATGCAAAAAGGAAAGACTGGTTAAAAGGGGTATCTAATTTAGAAGACAAGGTGGCTCCGGTAAGACCAAGCTTCTCCCATTTCTCTTGCCTTTGAGAAAGCATGCAATCTACCTAGTCAGCCCAGTAACAGTTGGACTTATACCAAGAGCTAGGATCGATCTTTCTTTCCCATTTACCCTAATCGATAGCCTCAGAATAGAATAAAGGCTCTCTGTGAAGATCGACTAGAAAATAGTGAGGCATTTGAGGTGGGGTTTCCTTTAGAAAGGTAGGACCCAGACTGTAACATGAGAGATTGAAGCTGGAAAAAGCACCATCAGAAGGAAGGTCAATAAAGATTGCCATAGACATGGCGTTATCACTTATGCTCATGGCACACAGACATTTTACTACAACCAAAGTAATCTCCGTCTCAACCATAGGAATCTCCCCTTCTTCTAGTTGATCGGTGAGAGAAGAGGTTTCCTCGGATTCAACGACGATGGGAGCAATCTGTTTCACAGGGGCCATAAAAAGCAGATGAAAGATTAGGCGAAATAGAAGAAGAAGATGAAGAAGTTCGGAGCAGAAGAAGCATTGAAAAATGGCATAAATTGAAATAAAGATCACATTTATAGGTGATGCTGATGTGATTGCACACGTACTAGAAAACAACAGGAGATCAACACGTGTTTGGTTAGGATTCAAACCAAACACGTTTGGGGGGCATTTGTTTGCACATATTTGAAATCCACTAATAAAAGGACACGTAGAAAGTGATGACATGTAAGCAAAATGGTTACCAAGGCAAGCCACACTGGGTGGAATGTGGAGCACAAAGATACATGACTTAGCCAATGAACAAAGTGGTCCATGATTTAAACCGAAAAACAATTGGATAATGAACATGGAAGATTAACTGTTGCATCATGGATAGACTCCTATAAATAAAGAGAAGCAATGAATTGTAGAAGATCTCTCAATCATTATCAACAAATTCTACATCTTATCAGTAGTCATAGCTTTAGATTAGGCTTAGCGGTAGTTAATTTCTGTGGTGCCTTGAATCCCTTATCTCGGGTGATTTGATTACACCGCAGACCTAGATTTAACGAGACTCTTCCAGGAGAAGGACATTAGCCAATCTGTGTTGTTCATAGAACCAAATTCAATGAGGCTCTTCCAGAGGGAAGTTCTAGAGGGAAAGGCATCGGCTAATCTGATTTATTAGCAAAACCAGTTTCAACGAGGTGCTTCTAAGAGAAGAGTAGTGGATAATCTGCTTTCACTTAAAGGATCAGATTCAACGAAGTCTTCTCCATTTCAAGAGGATAGACAGTGGCTAATCTATCATTCGAAGGTATCCCTATAATCAACATTGTATTATGTACTTTCAATTTTAAGTAAATTTTTTCTTTACACTATTTATGTTGGGTGCCATTATCTAGTGTAAAAAGGTCCTTGGTCTAGAGCCATTACCGAACTCGAAACCCTTTTGATAGTCCGAATTAGAAAGACCCACACATGTGTCAATTCCAAGTAAAAGAATTATTATTGACCACCAACACCTTCCCCGGCGAGAAGAGGGAGAAAAGGGTCTGTGATCATCTCAAAAAAAGAGAGGGAGGGGGCCACTTGAAAGAAATGGAATAAAATATAATTAGAATCTTAACGAGACTATTTCTCCATCCATTTTCTACTCCGTACTCTAAGCCACGCATCGCCTCTACATTGGCGGTTAATCCTGACTCATTTAAGCTCGGTCGCAGAAGATATCACCCCACCCACCCACCCTCCTCCTTTGCTACACTGTGCCACCTTGGACAGAGTACATGGTTCCGAAAAAATGTGTCTCAGATTTGGTGCAACACCCTAAGGTTAGACCAACACCAAGGGCGATGCATTAGCGCCGAAAAAGTAATTTCACTTTTTGGGGGATGCTTTTCACTTTTTGGTGCTGATGTGTTTGCCCCTGATGCCAGGCTGTCATATCCGTTCATTAAGGGGTCATACCAAATCCTTAGGGGAAAATATGGGGAGGGGTGCCAGCATAGCAGGCCCTTAAGAGAGTTTTTAACTTTTTTATTTTCTTTTTTTTTTGTTAGAAGAAAATTTTTAATTTACTAAAGATTTTTTGACATCTAATCTAATCTAACCCTTTCTCTCTTATCCACATGGACACTCTATCTAAATTTTTGTTCTTAAATTTTTTCAAAACACTCTTAAAATCCCCTTATAGGTGGCACATCATTATTGTGTCAAGAGTGGTGTATTTTTGGAAGGATAAATTTGATAACTTTTGATAAAAGGAACTAAATTTGAAAGGAGAGAAGATAAAACTGAGAAACTAAAATATAAGAAGAGGAGTTCTTAAGAGAATAAATAAAGAAGATTGAAATAAGGAGAGAGACGAAAGTAACATAGATGATTTAGGGAGATATGACTATATGAGAGAGAAGGAAGATTGATACATGGAGAAAGAAATGTGGGGTAATATAGACACATTGGGGAAATTTATTAGGATAAAAATAAGGAGATAAATGAGTTAGGTGGAGGAGAGACGTCAGAGCCGTATCCTTTAGTCCACAATTTTGGTGCTCCACTGGTATTCCAAGACACAAAGGAGGTGGGGCCTATACATTTTTTGTAAAGAGACTTTTCAAAAAATATATAGGCCCCACCTCC
>JAOXJP010109316.1:0-14155 GCA_025762735.1 Platanus orientalis
CTATTGCAAGACGTTCTTGCTAGCAGGAGAGGACCCGGACTCGAAGGATCACCGCATTACTACTTTCATAGCCCAGAGGATCCTCTCCTGTCCACAAATTAATCCTGATACATTTCCCAAAAAAGTGAAATTTTCACTTTTTTGGGAAAACTGTCCATCTTCTGCCCCCAACAGATTAATCTGTGGGCAGGGGAGGTTTATTCCTCCATATAGTTAAATAATTTATTACGAAAGACACAAACAAGTTGTTATTAAAGTCATCCTCACGGGTAATTTGGGAATCCATCAAAATATCTGAGAGAACATCTCTCTTTCAGGAGAAAAACAAGATTTGCAAGCGACCACCCTCACCAACCTCTATAAATAAGTATCCAATTAGAAACTCAAGTTCATCAAAGCAAAGTCACAAGTCTCTTAGCTAGCTATGCTCACACTTATCTCCTACATTTTCACTTAGAACTGACAAGTTCTTAACCATGTCCGGTCACAATTCAGCATTTGCTTTCTCTTCAAGTCACGATTAGTTCTCGTACATTGCTAACCAGATTTCAAGTCCATCCTTAGTTGATCTGCATTCAAATCCCTTACTTGCGGATTAGTAGTCTTCTTCAGTTCTGGCGATGGAGAGGGTTACGATGCTGGCTTCAGAGAGGCCTTTGGTGATCTTCAGCAAGAGCTCCTGCTGCATGTGTCACTCCATCAAGACTCTCTTTTCTGACTTTGGGGCCAATCCTGCTGTTCACGAGCTCGATGAGGACCCCAGAGGAAAGGAAATAGAGAGAGCCCTCGTAAGCCTAGGGTGTAACCCAGCCGTACCGGCTGTGTTCATTGGTGGTAACTTTGTGGGAGGGGCTGACAAGGTCTTCACCCTTCAGCTCAATGGCTCTCTCAGACCCTGGCTCATTCGAGTCAGAGCTATAGCTGTTTAATGCATTCCCCAGCTCTAATGCCACGTTAAGAGTAATAAGCTCAGCTACCCCACCATAAAAAAAAAGATCTATAGAGCCTCTTTTTACTAAGTGTAATGAATAAAAACTCGTGCTTAGTTTTTGCATGTAGTCATCTTATGTACGTTTAAAGTTGAGCTCTTTGCCAAAATAAAAAAATAAAGTTGAGCTTTTCTTGGTTTGAGTTATACCCTTAAATCTCAAAACAGGCTCACAAATAAGTACATTTTTTTTTTTCGGGGGGTGGGGGCGGGCCACATGGGCCCGTAAACTGTGGTCGCAGACATCAATAAAATCAACTACAGAATGCTGCCAAGGGACTTTGACCCCAAGACCAGTCTCTTGGACAGGAACCACTCTTGCCGGAGGGGTACAGTTTGCCTTATCTTGCATATATGCCGAGCCTTGCAGCATTTTTAATGGCGCTTCCATGAGAATATTTGAAATTGTATATTACGAAGAGTATTGAGAAACTTATAGAGCCATCCTCTTTGTGCCATCACTTCCATCATGTCATATAGTGATTCAATCTAACATCTTCGTACACTTACCAATCCATGTATTCATCCAAATATTTACGCGATACATATTGGATACATTTTATGTTCTACCCATTGTATATATATTCCATTATAACCATGTATAACTTCAAAGAACTCCTTTTTAAAAATTAAAGTTCATGGGAGAGTTACATATGGGAGACATAGCTTAACCTTCTCCACAAACAGGAATTCTGACAAAAAATCACACAATTCTGCGGTACATAGTGGTAGGGTTGCTAAGAAAGAGTGGAAAAACAAGATGCAAATCACACACAAGGTAGTGATTTTCGTGGACTGACAGGATTGCCTACGTCCAAGGATCCGCACTGATTCAATTATGTTCAAACGAAAGATAAAAAATATCTCTAAAAAGGTCACATTTTCTGTTGTTCTCTTGAAAACCCACTTAAAACCATGGCTTTAATCTTTTTATACAAGCAACTGTAACAGTCCACAGATGTTGAGACTGTACAAATAGTACTCCTCAATCAACAGTACTTCAATCAGGCTTCATCCTCAACAAGGGTTTCGATCAACTGCCACTCTGGTACTCCTAGAGGAATAATCAAGCATAAGTTCAATGTGACGCCATAAGTACTTTGGACTAGTGTTCCACATGAAAATATGGCAGTGAACCTTATAAATCAAATGATCACAAGATGGAAAACCATGCAACTGAACTTTGTTCATAGGGCAGTAAAGCAGAGTTATGAGTGCATGTCACATCGTTTTCAATGAAGCAATGAGATCTAGGTTGATATCATTTGGCTTTATCCAAGTGAGGGCAGATGGTCTGCTTCATGGGTGAAGAGTCGGCTAGAGTATGCACACTGGATTTGAATCGACAGAGGGACTTTGGTAGGAAGAGTACATTTTGTAACTATCTCTTGAGAAAGTGTAACTTATCATAGCTTATTAGTAAGGCTTGTCATTTTTTCCTTCCTTCTCGTGTCCTATTGCTACGAGAAACAATTTATGCTTAGTTTCCTTTCTTTTTTATGGTGGAAAGTTTTCATTCTCATTAAGCATGCTTTATTACTTTAACTTTGGTACTTGAAGTTGGTATGCAAGCAAAATAGAAGAAAAAAAAATATGGAAAAACAACAATGACACAAAGTACACAAACATTTATATGGTTTGGATTAAAGCCTACGTCCATAGGCAAAAATGGCAAGAGAAATTCACTATGAATTAAAAACAAGAGATTACAATCAAGACGCGGAAATAGAATTTGTAAGAAACCCCATATAATATAACCCACAAAATCCCCTATTCTCTGTGCGGGTCGGGTTAGACCCCAAAACGGGTTTAAATATGGGTCACAATTTTGGATTTTCCTCTAGATCACACAACCGGGTTGCATCTCAGATTGAATTTGAGATACCTTTCCAATAGTATTCATATTCCATCTCATAGTATCTTCTGTTTAGTGATGCCAAAGAGAAAAGGGAACAAAGAAAGAGAAGAAAAAAGTAACATTATAGTAAATAACAGTGTAACAATGTTTCAATACCCTTAAAGACATAACAGTGTAACAACTTATCAATACCCCGAAAGAAAGAAGAATTGGAGACAAATACACACATACACACAACTTTTAGCTACCAATTATTCGTCTACAATATTAGCTTTTCAAATGATTGGCTATGCTTCATGCTCAGTCGATGTTTAATAAGATACTCTAGTGTGAGAGTGTGGGTTTGGTAAGCAAACTTTTAGAAAAAGGGGAAGGAAAACACAAGCCCATGATGGTATTGCATGAGAGTATTTACCGTACAATCTGAATATTTTATAAGGGAACACCTCTAAAACACAATATCATTATTAGATAAATAATTGTAATTTTTTTTTTTAATCTTCCATACATGTTTGTAATCATGAGCTCTGATTTTTTATTTTGCATGAGAGAAAATTGTATTAATCAATCAAAAATAATTACATGCCGAGTATATGTACATTGATTAGCATCATTATTGATGGTCTCCAACAGATTACAAGGAAGATCATTAGCATAAAGGAGTTGTTCATCAGTCCCCACAGCTATAGGTGTTAGGGTGTCCGCTGATTTGTTGGTCAATCTCTCCCCAAATATGTGAGATCTCATAGTGCTCCAAAGAATTTAACACATGACGAATCTTATCAACAATAATAATGATCCTCCAAAGACAAGCACAATGTTGTAGAAGAATATCAACTACAAGCTTAGAATCCAAGGTGATGTGTAAAACCTTCAAACCTCTAGATTCTGTAATAAGGAGACCCCTACAAAGAGCAAAGAATTATATCCATAAAACAAGTTTGCTACTAATAGTTCCATAGTAAGCTAGTATAGGCTCACCATTTGAGTTCTGTATAAGTCCTCGATAGCCTCTCCTAGATGCCGTCAAAAAACCATCACATGAAAGATCTCACTCACTGAGAGGGTTTCAGCCATATGGAAGTTCTAGGAGCATCATCCAAACTGTCCCTCTCCAATCCCCATTGGTATATTATATGTCTTGTTAAGACTCCATCTATAGTAGTTATTTTTAGTCCCTAAATGCATGTGTGCTTGGATCTCAAAAGTCAATTGATCAAGAATGCCCCTGTTAAACTTGAGTCTCCAAACTAGCATTGGTTTCTTTCCCACCAAATATGATAAATTGCACCATTGAACACAAGATTGACTATTGTTGCTACTAGATCCCTCTCTTTTAAAGTTCGATTGATTCGATAGCATTCTGCACTAACAGTACAAGCTTGTTTTTCAGTATGGACTGATATTATGAAGAAGACACTTCAATAGAGATGAAGAGAAAGGACACATGAAGAAGAAATGATCATTGGTCTCGGGATGGTTCCAACATAAACAACAACAAGATTTTTGGAGGATTCCTATCATCCGTAGCAAGCTTTGGGTAAGGATCCTCTTGATCGTGATGCACCAAGCTATAAATCTTTTCTTGGGAATATAGTTTGGGGGCCATATCACTTGATTCTAGTCTAATTAGCTAGGTTTGTTCCCATGAATCAATTCTTATGCAGGCTTTGTTGTGAATTTTCCATTTGGAACAGCCATCCAAATAACTCGGTCCTCTTCCATGTGGTGTAATCTATCCATTATTGTAACCAAAGATTTCCATGCATCCACCAAGGAAGATGATCTAGCTAGACCTGTGATCCAATCCCCATTAAAGATTAAGTTCGAGACTAGGCTCAATCTATCACGCCCTACATCATATCCGATCCACTCGCCATATCTTTTCACAAGAACTCCATGCCGGTGCCAATGATCAAGCCACATTTTGATGTTTTTTCCATTACCAATGATATGTTTGATGTGTTGCTCTACAATGTTCCGAAACTTCAAATTTTTCCTCCATATCCAAGATCAGCATTTGCGTATCTTAAGAGTCCATATAGACTCTTTTTTAAGATATTTTTTCATGAAACCATTTGACCTAGAGACTCTCCACATGAGAAGTGATTTACCACAAATGTTTTAAGATGCATGTATGATTCATTGCCTTCACCCTTCTAAGGTTTTAACCCCCTTCATCTAAAGATTTGCATACTGCATCTCAACTTATTGTATGGGGTTTCCTGATTAGATCAAGACTTGTCCACAGGAATCTAGCAAAAATTAATTCTATTTACATGATAAGATTACCCAACAACCCGAAAATGCCTGACCAATAAATGTAGCAACTTTGCAAAACTAATTTGATGAGGAGAAGCCGTCCTACATAGGATAATGTTCTAGTTTTCCAACCAGTTAACATCTTCCTTATTTTATCAAGAATGGGTGTGCAATAATTGTAGGATAATTTGTTAGATATTAAAGAAACTCCCAAATAGTGAATAGGAAGGTGGCCAACAGCACACCCTATGATATGCTTCAATCTTTCAATCTCCTAGTCAATTATTCCTACAAAAACAAGATGCAAATCACACATACAATTAAGGCAGTGATTTTCATGGTTTGACAAGATTGCCTACATCCAAGGATTCACACTAATTCAATTATGTTCAAACTAAAGAAGAACAATTGCTCTACAGAGGTCACCTTTTCTCTTCTCTTTCTCTTCAAAACCCGCTTAAAACCATGGTTTTAATCTTTTTATACAATCAACTATAAAAGTCCATGGCTGTTGAGACTACACAAATAGTACTCTTCAATCAACAATACTCCAATCAGGCTTCATCCTCAACAAGGGCTTCAATCAACTTTGTCACTCTACTATTCCTAGTGAAATAATCAAACAGAGTCCAATGTGTTGTTGTAAGTACCTTGGATATTAACCAGATATTTGAAAACATTATGACCCCCCCCCCCCAAAGCACTACTGTTCCACATGCAAATATGGCATTGAACCTTATAAATCAAGCGATCACAAGAAGGAAAACCATGGCACTGAAGTTTCTTCATAGGGCAATAAAGCAGAGTTATGAGCACATGCCACATCCTTTTAAATGAAACAATGAGATATAGGTCTCATTTGGCTCGATCCAAGTGAGGACAAATGATCTACTTCATGGGTTGAAAGTCATCTAAACTTTGCACACTAGATTTGAGTTAACAGAGGGACTTGACAAGAAGAGTACATTTTGTAACTAGCTCTTGAGGAAATGTAACCTACCACAGCTTATTAGTAATTTCTGTCATCTTTTAATGCCTTTTCGTATTCTATTGCTACGAGGAACAATTTCTTCTTAGTTCACTTTTTTGTTTTTTAGTAGAAAGTTTTTTTTCTCGTTAAGCAGGCTATATTACTTTAACTTTGGTATGTGTTGTATGGAAACCCTAGATTTGGGGTTGGTATGCAAGCAAAATAGAAGAAAGAAAATAGAGAAAAACAACAATCACACAAAGTACACAACCATATATTTACATGGTATGGCTTAAAGCCTACGTCCACCAGTGAAAACGGTGAGAGAATTTTACTATGAATGATGAATACGAGATAACAATGAAAGTGCAGTGGCACAATTCCATAGAAACCCCATATAACGCACGAAAACCCTATCCTCCATGAGGGCTGGGTTCAGTCAGACCTGATACAGGTAAAAAAAAATTGGCCACGGGCTAAAATGGGTTTTACGGATTTTCTCACACTCGGGTTGCATCTTGGGTTGAATTCAAGACACCTTCCCAACAATATTTATATTCCATCTCATAATACTATCTTCTATTTAGTGATGCCAAATACAGGATTGGGAAAGGTAACAAAGATAGAAAGAGGAGAAAAAAGAGACATCACACTATAACAACGCTTCAATACCCTTAAAGACAACAGTGTAACAACTTATCAATACCCTTAAGGAAACAAGAACCAGAAAAATATACACACAACTTTTAGCTACCAGTATATGACTATAGTATAGGTGAGTGTGTGTGTCTGTGTTTGGTAAGCAAACTTTGAGAGTAAGGGGAAGGAAAACACAAGCCTGGGCTGGAATTGTATGAGAGTATTTACCATACAATCTGTATATTTTATAGGGGAACACATCTAGAACACAATATATTGTTATTAGAAAAATAATTGTAATTTATTTTCTTTTATCTTCTATACATGTTTGTAATCATGGGCTCTTGTGTTTGTTTACCTTTACTAGTTAATACAATGATCAACCTAAAATTAGGATTGGTAAAAAAAAAAAGGTTGATGCCGCTCTTGGCTAAATTATAATCTTCCACGTGTTGTTTGAACTTCATCAACACTCAATATAAAAGCACTTGCGATGTCATACTCCCCACCATAGATTAGAGCTCCAAATATTGTGATGAATCTTCATTTGGCAAAAATCTTATATGAACAAACCTTCGTTTTGTTTCTATGCTTTATCTACTTGTGTTTAAGACCACACCAATTGTCGAAATGGAAGGTTTTTAAAGCATTTAACAAACCAGTTTTTCACCATTTTCATTTTATGTTTCAAAATGTTTTTCAAATATTTAGTCCCACATCAGTTGGGAAAGAAATGAAACTCCACATTATAAGAATTGGATCTCCCTCACCTTGTGTATTTTGAAAGTCCACTCTCTCTCTCTCTCTATCTCTCTCTCTCTCTCTCTCTCTCTCTCTTTTCATTAAGGTGTATTGCTATTATTTCTTTAATTTTGATGCAATGTTATTGAGGTTTTATTTATGATCTAGCATATTACTCATCTCTCGTTGAAGATGCTAAAATAAAATGGTTATTTGAGCTGCAAGCATGCTATCAATGACGATGGTGGGTCTAAATCTATTGCCAATGATTCACATTTGAAATCATGCGTTAGCAAATCTTTTTAAGTGGCTTGAAACCTATCAAAAGCTTCCTTTTCATGTCTTTTCTTATCTCAAGAGAAGTTATCACACTATTTAGGGGATCTTTTAATGGTAACAGTTGTTTGTTGGAAAAGAGAGAGAGAGAGAGAGAGAGAGAGAGAGAGGGGTGCACGAGGAAGTCAGTAAAGCCCATGCCAATACATTTCAAGTTCTCATGTGATGCGTGAAGAACTTTTTCAAAAAGGAAAAAAAAAGAAGAAGAAGAAAAAACTTATGCTTAAGGAAATCAAACATAAGCCAACACACCTTATTATTGCTATTTCCCATGCGATGCATGAGAAAAACACATTGTGGCTATGTTGAATCTACAATGTATTGCAGTCATTTCTCATGTGAGGCATGTGAAAATTGTATATGTTGTGATCTACGAAATCAAGTATAGTGTGACTACTTCTTATGCGAGGCAGGAAGAAAGCCCATTATGACATTTTTTTTTTTTGCCCATAAAGGCCCAAACCATTTGATTTTTTCCACCAGCACAACAACTTTTAAATCGTGGTTCATTGTCATCAACCATTAAGCATCAGACAACAACATCATCTACTAATTCCATCAGTTTGATCAGATATGCAGTTCTAACTCATGGTGACCAAGGGCATTTAAACACATGAAAATTTTTCTCAAATCCTCATGCTTTTGAGAGGGAGTATTATGGAA
Organism: Platanus orientalis; assembly: GCA_025762735.1. Classification (NCBI taxonomy): domain Eukaryota; kingdom Viridiplantae; phylum Streptophyta; class Magnoliopsida; order Proteales; family Platanaceae; genus Platanus; species Platanus orientalis. Next base: position 8,458 of record JAOXJP010109316.1, read on the forward strand.
ATTAAGATATGATAAAATATTAGGGATATTAAGATATGATAAGATTTGTTAGAGAATAAAAATATGATTATGGTTTGATTCAATTAGGATTTGATTTGAAGGATTGGGGTTTATTTAGTTTCTATGTATATCTTTACAATTATCTATTTAAACCTCTTATTTGAGGCATTGTAAACACAATGATTGAATCAATGAAAATCATATTTTCCTAAATTTTCTTAATTACTACAGTTGAAGATTATATTGTGCACTTAGATTATCCTAAATCATGAATAGGACTGCACCTCCCTTTGAGATGTTGAGTCTTGAGATAGGCAACACAAGTAAGTGAATCAACGAATGTTCCGTTGTCCTGGTGGTTGTTGCATCGTCTTCTCTTCTTAGATAATTCAATCATATTTGGCATTATTTGTAGTTTTGGGTTAACAATTGTCTCCCTTCTATATGTTATGGATTTTTCGCAGTCTAATGCAGCATTCAGCAGGCTTGTGGGTACCACAAAAAAAAAAAAAAAAAAAAAAAAACAAAAAAATGGAAGAAAATTGACCCAAAATTAGTGAAAGCAAGTGACAAATACAAGAAGCTTGGGGTAGCGGTTGCAAAATTGGTTATTTTCCATCACTCATCAAATACGATCATTAAAACTAAAATAGTTTAGGACCTTCAATGGTCACTATATGGTCAATGATCCAAAAGCAAACAACACAATCACACCAAGATCTTATGATGGAAAAAAAAAACAGAACAAAACAAAAGAAAAAGCTCTACCTCCTACGTGTATGCACAACACTGCATGATGTGTGTTTACATGGAACCACAATAAAAAAGAAGCTCATAATATCACCTATCTTCTCCCATATATCAAATGGCCCAATAGATCCTCTCGTGACAGTAGATTTATCTGTTGACACAAAAAATGGACAAGTATCCCAAAAAAGTAAAAAATTACCATCCAAAAAAAGTGATTTTCACTTTTTTTGGGACATATGTCCATCCCCTATGCTTGCTAATAAGTTTGTGGACAAGGGAGAATCTCATGATAGAAGAGGTCCCTAACATATAAGAAATTATATATTATTGTTATCTTTTGCTTTGACAAATTACTTATTCCACAAGGCAATAAGGAATTTTATCATATAAGGAAAGTCCAAAAATTGTAAATCAGATGATAGAAGAAAAACTAATTTATACATAAACATTGTAGGGCCAATCAAGCCCTCAATAGACGCTTCGTAGAATGTGATCTACATGACTGGTGATAGGAAGACAACATCCCATTACAGTAAAATGCTATTGAGGGAATTCGACCTTTGTCATCTCTCTTGATAAAGTCATGCCGTAGCAGTCATCTTGTTGTGACAAAATATATTCGAATTTGCGGTAACGTGAAACGAAACAAAAAAACTGAAAATGCAAAAAAAAAACAATCATACAAACACCAGATTTATGTCGTTCAATGAAATTTATTACAGCCGTAGTGAAAAACTATAAATTTTGTTCACTATAATAAAGATTACAAAGTATGAACAAGCTCTCCAAAACCCATAACGAAATCTTACTTAAAATCCCAGAGAATTCTCACTCCCAAAATCTTGAGAACAAGATTATTTATATAGTGGTGCAACATGAATCCAAAAGAAACCCTACAATATAATGTATTTTGAAACCCCAAAATACTCCAAAAAATCGGTTTCAAATCTTCGGACCCAAATCAAATCAAAATTTTAGCTAGGGGCTTCACCCCCAAACCTTGATGGTGAAGGATTCACATTGCTCACCATTAGCCTATTTTTTGGGTTGCACAAACAAGTTGTATTTTGGGTTGCTTTAGGGTTGAATTTGAGACAACATCTCAATAAATCTCTACCTTTTCTCTAATTCTACTAAACCACCCAAAATATAGCTCTTCATCTATCTTTTCCACTAAATCCACATAAGGTACAAAATCAATTCTATTATACATTGATAAAGTCCAAGCAATTCTTGAATTTAATCACTAGAGTTGGTTTTGTCAATGTATCTGCTAGCACTCAAAGTATAAATAACCATGTCTTCAACACCATATCTATTAGGAGGTTGAATATTCCTCTTGGGCTAACTTTGGTGCTACTGGTGAACTTCATAAACCTAAATAGTTTTTACATCATAAATGGTGTCTGGAGCTACATCCTCATGTCCCAACAAATCAAGAGTACCATACTCCATATCTACCTAAATATCCATATTCTAACCTCCATTTTCAACAATCTTTTTGCTTAGGTACTGCATAGTAGATTCATCAAAAGTAACATTCCTGTTAAGTATAAATTAAGTGATTTAGGATCAAGACACCATAACTTGAATCTTTTCACTACTTGCATAAAACCAAGAAAAATATACTTATTTGTTCGTGGGTAAAGTTTATCATTTTTAAAATGATATCACTATAATAAAAATGGTTTTTAACAATGTTTTTGTAAAAATGCAGTAAAAGGTACACTATTTTCTAAAGAAACGCTATTAGATCAGGTAAATGACATAAATATAGATAACGTTTAAAAAAATGCTATATATAGATGTTTATACAACGTTTTGAAAACTCTATCTTAAATTCTTCCACAAAACAACATAGACAGCTTTTTGAAAACATGGTCTATACTCCATCGCATATATGCCCGTTTGATTAGGCTATATACGGCATTTTGAAAACACTGTCTATAATTCACATATATGTTATAGATGGAGTTTTCAAAATGTACGCCGTCTAATACCTAGACCTTTTTTACCATTGCCACCCTTCTTTTTTTCTTCCCGCCTACTCTACAGATCTTTTTACTGATGACTTGGTATCATTCCCTCTCTTGTCTTAGGGTTCTATCTCCTATATGTTTATTCTTTTTGTAGTAAGGATTGTTGGTTTAGGGTTTTGATTTGAATTCTTGCTTTGTTATAAATATTGTAGATTTATTATCAGATTAATGATGCTACGTGGCGTGTGCTTACGAGGCATGCCGATTTGTGGTGTTTGGGATTAACCGACACTCTGCTCAAATTGTGCACTACAGTCTCTTTGCTTTGTCTTTGATCGTGTTGTGGATTCTCAGAAAGGTTGCTGCTCCTCTCATAGAGAAGATCTTGTGTAAATTTGGGGATTTTCCTTTGCCTATTCATAGTTTCTTGGATTGTATATTTTTAATTGAAGTTAAATCCTTTATATGTAAAATCTAGCACAATTTATTTGAAAATTGAATGTATTTTTTCTTGAGAGAGAAGAAAAAGAGATAAAATAGAGGTTTTATCTCAACCCTAAAACATGTATTAAAATTTAATGGTGTTTGCTTTGTCATATTGTTGCTGACAATTTTGCAAAAACTCGAACGGTTATCTGTGACCATTGCTTTCAGCATTAACAACAAGATCAAGGATTGTTTAAGCTTGTAAGGAAAGGAGAAAGGAAAAAAAAAAAAAAGATCTGAAGAATAAAGGGTAAACTATTTGGTTTTTCCTAACCCAGAATATTTCTCCCTACACGTTCCATCTCCTCCTTACAACTAGTTGCATTGTTCAAAGACACCACTAAAGTCACCTGGTTTGATTTTCATCAGAGAAACACAGGTGAGATCTAACCAAATATACCCCTAAAGTCACCCCATTGCATTTAACTATATATAGTTATTTTTGCTTATCCCTTTTTCCTACCCTCTGTTTTAAGTTTTGTTGTACATATAAATATTGATACATTTGCTATCATTCTTTTCTCAAAAATTTCTGTTGGCACCAAATGATTGAATTATTTAATTGTCTTATCTATTTTTCATTATTTGAAGAGTGATGATACTACTGTTAGAGTGTTTCAAACTTGTTACTCGGGTATCTACCTATCATATATGCTATTATGTTTGGATGGCTTACGCATGGATCTTAAAAGTGTGTTTTGATGCTGAGTGATTTAGTTTGTCTATGCTACTTTTTTTTGGAGGAATAATATTGTTGGTTCTATTTTTTCTTTAAGCACTGCAGCTTTTTTGAATATCCAAGATTAACTAATTCATGTCTAAGAATCAGAGGTAATTTATAAATGTTGGTCTATGTCAATTCTTTAGTTTTTGTACATAGCCTTTTTGAGCCTTTTTTTTTTTTTTTTTTTTAAATAATTATGTTGGTAGGATTTTATCCATTAATCATTGTGATGGTCTAGGTGAAAATTTTCAGCTTAGTATTCCCTCTGTTGTCTTGGGTTAGGGATTTTTTTTTACACTCATATTGCTACCAGATTTTCAACTCTTGCTCATTTTTTTTTTTATCTTGGAGTTTGAAATAATTGCATTAATTCTTGGTATATCAGTGGCTGCATCCATTTTTTTTTCTAAACTGAAAATTTTAGCAGCTTTGAAAGATTCTTCTTTAATGATAACAGGGTAGCAACAATAGTGTATAAGATAAACTTTCAAATAAAGGGTCTTTTAGAGCCATTATTGGCAGCCTCATGATGATAACCATTTTTCAACTCTTTAACTAGGCTGCAATTGTTTCCTTGCATCTTCTTAATTAATGGTAAAGTTATTTTTTTAATAGAAACTTTGAAGCTAAGAATTTAATAGGAGAAGCCAATTTCTTGGCAACAAATATGAGAATTTGATTCAACAACATTTTTTTTCTTCTGAAATAGATTAGATTATTACACTTTTGTTTGTTCTTTAGTATTACATTTTGGCTAAAAATAGAAAGGTCTATACTTAGCAAATGGAATTATAGTTCTGATGGTGATAGCCACTGGTTCACCTCAACCCCCTTGCTTGCATTTCCAAACCAAGTTGCCTATATCTAGTTTACCTTCACAACCTTGAATCTAATTGTATATCCACCTGTTGCAGCCTCTATTCATTCTGAACTATAATTCATCTCTTGCTCTGAACAAAGGATGAAGTGAATACAAAGATTGATCTGCCCGTTTGGTTACTCTATAATCAATGTAGGGTGATTTCTGTGAGGTGGGTGGTAAGTGTTTTTTTTTTTAAACTACAGTCTTAGTAAATCAGCAACATTGATAGTATTTTCTTTTGTATATGAATTGCATGAGTGCAGAGAGACAATGTGATAGAGTCCCGATTCTTGTTGGGATCTGTAGTTTGCTAATAAGTGCTAGGGGGTGAGCGTAGTCAGTAGATCAGGTGCCTGGACAGAAGTTCACACCCACTTACCTTGACACTGTTCATACTTTCAATGGAAAATTTCAAGATACTGGGGGTTTAAACTCACAAATGGAGGTTATGGATAGGTGGCTTTGATCTTTGTTTAGGCCTTTTCTTTCATTGGATAAAAAAGGGGGCTGCTATCTATGCTATTAAAGCAATGACTGTCCTCCAAGGAGGAAGTGTTTAAAGGGTTCATTTGCATGCATGAATTCAATCTACAAAGGGATGCATGAAGTGGACAAGAGCCATTTTTTTCCTAGTCTTATTTTATTGGTTGTTTGAATTTATATTTGTTTACTGTTTTGCAGCTGCCACACACATAGTTAAATGCAACTTTTTTTGAATATCATCCTCATCATCCTTCAAAGCATCCCTAATTATTCCTACAGCCCCCTGCCCCATTAAAGACATATTTTTTAGTATAAATATTATTGCAAAGTTCATAGATTCAGGGTGCCATTTGGTTTGTAACTTGGAATGTGTGTGTGTGTGGGGGGGGGGGGAGAGGGTCAAAAACATGTGAT
>JAOXJP010109327.1:0-14154 GCA_025762735.1 Platanus orientalis
CTACGTTCCTGAGATTTGGGTTAAGTTGTTTAGTTGCATTTGGGGAAGGTATTAGGCACCCAAAATACCACCCCTTTTAGGGCGGCTTTTCTCATTCACCCAACTCTTAAAGTATGTCACTACTCATGCTTTGTGAATCTTGAGTTAAATGTTTGTTGTATTTTTCTCAGGCTTAACACCTGAATTTACCTTCAATGCTTGAATTTAATTTATGGTGAAATTCAAGCATTGGTTCCTAAAAAATCCTGAAACTGTCCTTTATATTAACATATTCTAATTGTAATAGACCCCTCATGGGTTAGACCTATAAAGGGATTGTGAACCCCTCTAAATTATTTATTGGTTGGTTCTTTAGGGTTAGGTTTAACCGTGACATGAAGGGGAGAAAAGGAAAGAAGTTGTATTTTTCTGTCTTTCAGGCTTACGCCTCAATTTCAACTCAACACCTAAATTTCCAATGCCTGAATTTAATTCAGGGTGAAATTACTGTGTTAGGAGCTAATCAGATCAGCATATTCATGTGCTCTTTTGGGGAGGTTTGGTGGGTACTAGAACTGTGGAACCCCTGGGTTATGTTAAGGGAAATTTCCTAGAGTTACACTATGCAACCCTAGGGGAGATGGCTTCTGCCCATATGGAGATATGATCTTCCAAAGTGGGCTATCTAGTCATCTGTTATAGGCCTAATGCTTGGCTTTTGGTCTAACACCTGAATGTTTAATAGTTAAATTTAATTTAGGAAAAATTCAGGCATTGGGAGATAGGATCAGCAACCAACTTTGGTTTTTGGACCACACAGGTGGGGCCCAAAGGGAAAGGGTTTCTCTTGGATCTTTTCCCTATACCTAGGTTGCATCCACACTTAACCAATTTTGAAAAATAATGATTTTTAACCCAAGCCTAACAATTAAAATCCACTCCAATGTTTGAATTTCCTCTTAACACTTGAAATTAAATTTAGGCATTGGGAGAGAAATAAGGGCCCACAGAGGTGCTTTAACATAGGATTGGATTTTAGAGGATAGAGTGGTCATGCGACAAATCTAGAGAAGATCAAGACTTCCTGGGGTGGGTCCAAGATCTCAACACCTGATCTTACTTTTGACACTTGATTGTTCAATGCCTAAATTTTAATTCCATAAAATTTAAGAGTTAGTTACTAAGAGAAAATCCAGCAACTGGATTTCTCGAATTTTGGGCCCTTACCATTTTAAGAAAAATATGAAATTATGCATGATGATAGACAACATATATAAGAACAACATATCAAATGTTAGGCTTAGGGTGATGCATACAAAAATCAAACCAAAAATCACAAATATTAATCTTAACTAGGTCACTAAAGACCTAGATTTTAGGGTCTGTTTGGGGGGCCATCTCGAGGCCTTCCATAGCTCCTAAAATCACAAAATTAAATCTACTAACAAGCATACATGTCTATTATAACATACTCAAATTTGGGCTCCAAAATATTTGTATAAAATTCTAAAAAAAAATCTACACTGAGACATGCTTAAAAATAAAATCAAGTAGAGGTTGTTGAGTCTCTACAGTGTAACCCAAATTGAATCAATGAATTAACACAAACTAGATACCATAACAACTTGCTAAAATGAATATATGATCATGGAAAAACTAAAACACATTAGGTTTAGGCATACCTTGGGTCCAAGTGACATAGGGTTTGAGAATTCTTCTTCTTTTTCTTCTTTCTCTCCTTTTTCTCTTAGGGTTTTAGTTGCCAACCCCTTCATGCACAAAATTGGAGCTATTTATAGCCACCATTTGAATTAAGATGTGGCTAGGGTTTTCTTAGAATGGATGGTGGGGATTAGTTTTAGGGGATGTTAACTATATAGGGCTAGGATTGATCTAAAATGGGTGGTTAGGGTTCAGGGATTTTGTGCTATGCGAGTTGGTTGAATGGAAGGCTAGGATTAACTTGAGGATCTGATGTGGAGGGTTGGGATGTAGTGTGCTTGTCCACCTGGATAGGTGAGGTGGACAAAGGGGTGTGGGAGATGCCATTCGCTAGGTTTCAATTACTTGCAATTTTCAATGGAGGGCATCAAGATGCTAATTGGGGGGGACATGGGGGGCTATCCTAAGGATTTGAAATTTAACACTTAGATCCAAAGGTGAGGGGTGAGGGTGCACATTGGAAGATTCTAATCCAAGGGCATCTATTTTATCTCCTAAGGTGTGAATGCATTAAATGTCATTAATGAGTTAAGCTTGAAAAGTTTTAGCTCATTGATGAATATTTATCGCTTTTAGGGTTTTCAAACCTCTCTTTACCATCAAGACTTGTGAGCTTTTGAGCTCTGAATTTGGCCAACTCAGTGTCATTTACAAAGGTTGCAGATACTCCTGTCACTCTGTGCTAGTCAGAACCAAATTATGATAAGGGCAAGGGATGAAATCAAGGTTTTTTACTTGAAAAGCTCTTAGATGTACTTTGAAAGGTCTAGCTGGTGAAATTGATCCAAAAATTGTAAAGTGATAGATGATCCTGGGTCTAGGTGAGTCGTAGCCTCTGACTATGTTGAATTACGATGCCCAAGCATAAAATTGGGTCAAGAACCCTTTTTGGGGTAGTTGGAGAATATTGGACTGGAAGTGCTACTGATTTCTCTATAAATCTCTACTATAGGCCATGTTTGGGGGACTTGAAGCTTAGGGAGTCTTGGAGCTACAGGAGCTAATAGATTAGCTCTCAAATTCCCAGGTAGTTGCTAGAGGATTTTTTAAGCAGGGTCACTTAAAGAGATTGAGTTTCTACAGTTTCCTGAAAACTAGTGGAATTGAACTGTCGGACATGCTCTAAAGCTAGAGTTTATGAATGATCTTTTGACTACAAGGGTGAAACTGAGAAAATGGGCCTGACCTTACTGGATTTCGAGTCTGGGAGAAGTTTTTAGGATATTTTGCTTGCGAAATACAGACGAAAAGTGCTTTATCTTGGCTTGAGCAAAAATGATGGCTGGGGCCACAGGGTCTCTATAATCTAGTGTGGCCTTAATAATTTGGAAGCTCTGAATTTATAGTGGGGTGGCCACTGACATCCTGAGTTTCTTAATTTGGGTGAACTCTTGGGAGTTAGTTGAGCACCTAATTTTTAAACTTGATTTGTTGCTCTTTTGGAGTATTTGAGGGAATCTGAGGAAATAAGTTTTGCAAAAGTTCGTGCTCTTTTTTGAAGGCCTCGCTATTCTAAAGAGATAGAGACCAACTGATCCTGATTTGAAGGCCTGGAGAATATTCTGGCTCCATATGAGCAAAATGCAGCAAAATAGCTTTTAGACATCTTTGGGAAGATTTGAGATTTCTTAGAGGTTCGAGATTTCAAAATTCCCATCTTAGACTTAGAAATTTGAAGCTAAGGTTGAGGTCGAGATACAATGATCAACCTTTCTCGATTCAGAGATCAAATAAATCTTTGAGAGCTTTTGTAAGAGTCATTTTTTGGTTAGGGTTATCATAAATTGAGAAATCGACTGTTGTCGTTCTCAAGTAATACCTACTTCGTGATGAGTTCCTTAGAATCCGAAGACTTAAGAATGCATAAGATATGAAATGACACCATTCGAAAAATGGGAAAGGCTTCGGGGGTCCTTCGAGGGTCTAGGGGTAAATTCTTTGACGTGAAAGGGGTAAAATGGTAATTTTTCACCCACGGGTAAAAAAATATGAAAATGAGAATTCTTTGCCTCTGATGCTTCATGACAAGAAGGCTTATATAGATGAGAGAAATTTAGTGATCTTAGAGGTAGATAGTAAGTTCTAGGCTTTTAGAGGTAAAAGGGTAAAATGGTAATTTTTTCACTTGTTATGCTTTGCTAAAGAAAGACTTATTGCAGGTGAAACATTTATTGATAACATGGATGGGGTTCTAAAATGTGGACCCTCAAAGCCCTGTTGATGCTTTTGTGAGAGATTAAGGTTTGTCATGAAATGATTTATTTGGACTGTAATAAGGTGCTTTGACTAGTTCATTCATGACTGAAGTATTCGGGAAGACCTCTTTAGGGATGCCTAACTTCTTAGAGTCTAGGTTTGCTCTTCCTAAACCAAGGGTGCTTAGAGTCTTGATGCCTAAATGTTGTTATGCTTTCCTTATGCTATCAAATGACCCGAGTCAAAATTTGGGTGCTGACAGATGCCCCTCTTTAGTATGTGTGGCTTTGCCACATATAACAAAAAAGGAAGTACCCTAATTTTGACTTGGGAGAGATCATGTTCCTTCCTTGCATGTAACTCATGGATATTGGGTTGGTAGTTTTTGAAATATGGAATATTTTTTGCTGAGAAAATAATGATGGGATGAATTTGTCCTGGACTTTGGATCAAAGTTTTGAAATGAATTTGCTTTTGAAATGCCTTCCTGGGTTGAAGGTAAACTCTTCTGGTGTTTTATAAATTCCTTCATTTTGATTTTCAAAAGTGGGCATTCACCGATGGAGGGACCTTCTTTGTTTTGAAAACATAGATTATCCATGAGTTATACGCAAGCAATTGACATTTTCTCTAGTTTCTCGCGTGTTATTGTTAGCATATACGCTACATCGGGAAACATGTAATTCATTGACGTCGGGCACAACTGCTTGAAAACATTGCAAAAAAATTGGTCATGCAAAAGTTGTAAACACACAAACCATTTAGATGACTTATGCACTTGTATTTACTTCTGGCTAGCTTATTGACTTAATTTGTATGAATTGTTTAAAGTTTCTTATGAAGTTTGCATGTTGGCATGTTTTGAATTTTTTGTATTGAGTGATCATTGATTCATTTGTGAAGTTGATTGCTCAGACATCTTTTTGTGATTGTCCTTGAGAGTTTTAATGGGACTCAATGAGGGATGTTATTGAAGCTCTCCTTAGAAAAGCTATGGAAAATATATGTAGTCATGATTGAACACTGCTCGGTTTTACATCAGTCATGGTACATATGTGCTAAATATCACTTCCAAAGACACGTGTGGCTTTACATTGGTTATGATATATAGCTGGATCGATCTACAACATTGCCTTCGTTCCACTTAGGTGAATGTTGTATTTTACAGGACTCACGGAGAGATTTTGGGAGCTCTCTCTAGAAAAACTATAGGACTTTGGAGGGTCAGTGCTACGCATCCATAAATCAATGGCTACAAAGGCTATGGACTAATCCATGACAATATTTTTGCCCCACTTAAACATTGCCAAGTGGGGGAATGTGTAAGAAAGAATTTATAACGACTCTCTCCGAAGCCTGGATGGGATCTCATAGGATCAGGTATTGTGCCTTGCCCAGGTGATAGTGACCTAGTCTTTGCTAAAGTAGGTATAACACACAACGTTTGAGGGTGAATGCAACACATGTTTATGTCCTAATAAGCAGACATCACCGAGGTCAGTGCTAATAGGTCGGTCTATTGAGCGGTGACTGTTAGAACTTAAAGAGAAATGTTATTATGCTCTTTTCTAAGAAGCTATGGAAGGGTTTTTCTCACAACTAGTGCTATAGAAGTACTACTCAATCTTGATAGTTGTTTAGACTATGGCTAAAAGCTAGCCTTTCATAGACTTGATGGATCGAGGTGTGGCATTGCTCATTGTCCGATGCCAAACAGATGTCACAGGGTGGCCGTTAGTAAATCATGTGGGAGATAAAGTACTAAACAAAGTGGTCGATGCAGGTAAGCCATTCAAAACTATAGACTAGGTTGTGCTAAAATTTGAACTAGAAAGGTGCCTTGGTTTGGACGTGCAAAGAAATGTTATGAGCTCTTTCTCGAGAAGCAGTGGTGGGTTTTTCTCACAAGTAACTTGTTTGTTGTGAGGAGGATTCTTGCATGATAGCAGTCCAGTTATGGCCTTAGGAACTACACAGACTTTATAGATTGAATTGTGATATGTGTTTACATCCTCATAAATAGGCACCATAGGTGGGGTATACCTTATAGGGTTCTCGTCTTTAACAGAATGTAAGTAGAGGACTGGTCAGGACTCAAGATGTTGCATTCTCTCCAGAAGCTGTGGGGTTTGTGATAACAAGGAACCCGATGCTATGTATTATTCATAATTCCCTAATGGTATTAGCACTAATATAATACATAGGCTATGAATCGAAGTGCAGCATTCTGCTATGTTCGAATAAATAGGATGCTTCACGGAAATTTGTTCATGGTTCAGGGATTGCCGGCATGGATTTTGGAAAACTTTTTGGGCTTGTTTTGATAGCCATGGGATCTCTAGAGACTGGTGCTATGTATCTATTTCAACCACCCAGTCTACAACACATGGCTAACATAATATGCAGGCTATGAAGTGATGATGTCTACCTACACCCCATATAGGCAATTTATGTGTGAAGGCCTTTCTACAAAGTTTGGGACCGACTTGACTTAGCAAAACTATGCAGCCTACATGAGGTATGTCAGAAGGTTTTTAAGCTTACACCAAAAGCCATGGAGATTTCAGGGAATCAGTATTATATATCTATTTCAATCAATTTCCAAAAGTGATTATCATGGTATATAGGCTATGGAACAATGCCAACATTTGTCTGCTATGGAACGATGTCAACATTTGTCTATCCCCGGGTAAAAAATATGTTATGTCAATGGTTTCAAACATTTCTGGTGAGGCAAGACCTCGAGTCCCTCACCGAACCTACGATGGCCTAAGCAGGGCATGTCAGGAAGTTTTTACACTTATTGCAAAACCATGGAGATCATAAAGGATCAATGCCATATACCTATTTCAACCAATTTCTAAAGGTGGTTGTCATGATATATAGGCTATGGAACGATGTCGACACTTATCTATATTCGAAAGACAATTTGTCATGTCAACGGTTTTGGCCAATTCTGTTGAGGCAAGACCTAGAGTCCTTCACCGAACTTATGGTGGCCTGAGCAGAGCATATCAAGAAGTATTTAGGCTTAACTCCAAGAGCCATGGAGATCTTCTCAAAGGTTGTTACTATGTATTCATGTTTGTCATGTTATGTAGGCAATGGAATGATATGTTGTCCCTACATTCTTTAGACCAAAGGGCATAACTTTGTAGTAGAATATGCCCCAAGGGGTCATAAAAGCAGTCTTCTCATAGTCTTCTTTGGACATCTTGATTTGGTTATAGCCCGAGAACCCATCCATGAAGGACATCATCTCATGTTTGACAGTACTGTCAATGAGCACATCAATGTGGGGTAAAGGGAAATCATCTTTAGGACTAGCTTTATTTAGGTCTCTATAATCAATGCACATTCGGACCTTGTCATCCTTCTTAGGTACAAGGACAATGTTGGCTAACCAATAGGGATATTGGACAAACAAAAGGAATCTTACGTCTAGTTTCTTTTGAATTTCTTCTTTCAGGGCTAGGGACCATTCTGGTTGTAGATGCCTAGGTTTTTACTTTATGGGATAAATATTCAGGTTAATGGGAAACTTATGGGTGACAAGTTCTGTGTCTAGACTAGGTATGTTTGCATAGGTCCATGCAAAGATGTCTATATACTCTCGAAGTAAATTTAACAGGACATGCCCCAAATCTAAAGTGTTGGGGGTCCCAATTTTCACCATTCTAAGCACGGCTTCTAACCTAAGATTGATCTCTTGGAGGTCATCTGCCAATGGAAGATTTCGGTTCTCTTGGTGCTCAAAGGCCTTGATCACCTCTTTTGGCATTGTTTCCTCATCATTCCATTCTTCTTGTTCCTGTTTTTGAAATAAAAGCTTTTAGTATTGTATTTACATGAAAAGGAGTATTTTAAACTCGAGAAGAGCAACTGGACTTGGAATCCTGCTCTAAGTTGCCTACATACCTGATGTTTGCATTGATCATAAGCTTAGAAAAGTTTGTTCAGCTGGGATCAAGTTGTGCGTTGTTCTGGTCTCAAGGTAGACCAAATTTATATTTTTTTGAAAAGCAACTGAACCTGAAGTTACTTCTCAGGTTGCCTACATACTTAACTTTCAGCATAAATGCTTTTAAAAACATTGGTCTATCAAGATCAAGCCGCATATAGCTTTTAGACTACAAGGGTAAAGAAATAAAGAAAAAGGTTTTTTCAAAAGTGACTGGGCTTGAAGTTGTGTCTCAGGTTGGCTACATACCCCTTACAAGTGTACTAGTCGAATGCTTTGACAATTACGAGTCACTAGGGATCAAGTCTACATAGTTCTTATTACAACATGGTGAAAGGGAAAAGGACTAAAAGCTTTTGAAAATATAAACAAGAGTAGAATGAGGTTAGATCTTCCTGGCCTCCTTTCTTGATCATTCAATCCATCACATGGTCTTAGTCCTTTGTTGTGGCAAAGTTAGCTTATCCGATCTATTCAGCATCTATGAGGACCCATGTTTTTGGCATGTTAACTTGATCAGGGTCAAGCTTATCTAAATCTAACTCTCCACTCCCAATAACTAATTGCAGTGCTTCTATAAGGGAGAGAGAGTAGACTTAGGGGAGCTAGGTTGTCCTCCCTATGTTCTAAGGTGTCAGGATTTGAACTTTCCTCGGCCTTACATATGGACGGCTTAAAGTTGAACAAGTGGGTATGAGGAGCAGCCTCAAGCAGAGAAGTAGAATGATGACTGATGATTAGAGGGGAAATGATGATCAGTTGGTGCACATTCTATGTTGAGCATGGGTGGTACCATTTGTGCTAGTGGTTTAATTGGTAGGGTAGTACAAGTCTTAGGTGGTTCAAAAGCATAAACAAAATTTTGTGCGGCCTTGCGGCCGGCTTTCTTCTTTTTGTTCTTCCTGAATTGATACTTAAGGAGTGGTTTGAACCCTAGGCTTGCTTTGTATAACACTCTGATGGTTTTGATGGGGTTCTTTCTTCCTTAGGAATGTTTGCCTAGGCCCTTGTTTAGATCGAACTTCATCTTAGCCATCATGTGGAACTTTGGTGGAAGTATTTTAGCCTTCCCCTTCAGCTTTGTTGTCTCTTTCTCCATATGCCCAACCTCAAATTAGTACGTGGTGAAGGTATTTGGGGCTTGCAAGTTCTAGACTCATAGTATCTTCTGCCATGTCATTGTGATAACATCTATATCTGCCCGTACAGTGATGAATTTGTCATCGATAATGAACTTCACTTTCTAGTGGAGAGTGGATGGGATAACGCCTGCCTGGTGAATCCATAGTCTTCCCAACAGCATTGTAAATGAGGATGGTATGCTCAACACTTGAAACTAAACTTGAAACATTTTCCCTTCTATCGATAAGAGAATGTACACTTCTCCTTGGCCACAACTGACTGAGTTGTTAAAGGCCCATATGTCACATGGGTTGGGTTTCACATAGTCTGAGGGGACTTCCAACGTGTCCAATGTATCCTTTGTACAAATGTTCAAAGCAAGCCCATTATCTACCAAAATGAGGGGGATACACATGTTGGAGTGGCGTGCCATGATGTAAATGGCTCGGTTGTGCACATTGTCACCCTCGGTAATCTCTTCCTCTGAGAATGTTATGACTCGTGGCATTGATACTTTAGCCACCATGTTTTCTAACCTATCAGGTGTGATCAAGGTGTCTACAAATATACTCAGGAATCTCTCTTTGTGCTACTCTGATATCAATATAAGGCTTAAGATAGAGACTTATGCTAGAGTTTTGGACAACTGATTGATCAGGAACATGTGAGACTTCCAAATTTCTACTTCAAAACTCTTATTTTCTTTCTTTTCTTCTGCCCCTCTAGTTTGTTTTTGTACCTCTATTTTAACTTCTCTATCATCACATCTTTCCCTTTGTCCTCAGGATGTAGATATGTGATTAGCTTAGAAACTCTGTCTGACCGAGTGATGAAGGTGGTGAGATCTTCTAGCTTGTCATTTGATAGCTTTAGATCTACCACTTCCCTGACTAGATAGCCCAGAGGAACTCGGTTTAGCAAGTATCATATTCTAGTAGGTGAAGAGATGTTGATGACTTGGTTAGGGGATGAAAAGTCAATGAGTTGGGCATATAATGATAGTGGAGGGATGAAAATGGGTCATGGGTTGATGAACCTTCCTCGTACATGTTTATGTTAAGGGGAGGACTGTTACTAGGTAATCTGGGGTTGTATCCCACATGTGTCAACAAATGCTCATATTTAGGAGGGGGAATAACCTCAGGGAAGTGTCTGTTTAGGGTGGACACTTGGTTAGTATTGGGCAAGAAAATGATTTTCTTGGGCTCTGAGATCTTGGTGATGAAGCAAGAGGGACTGAACTGGGTGTTAGTGAGATTGATCATGTTAACCCCTTTTGATGGCTAGTGGTTAGGGAGTAGATTCTGGATGATGTTTTAATTTGGTGGAGGATTGTGGGTGTAGGGTCAAATGATACCTTACCCTCATCAATCCGGTCCTGTATGTCATGTCTTAGGTGGTTACACCTATCAATGGTGTACCCTAGTGATTGGTGATATTCACAATGTTCTACTTGATTATAGTAGTAGGGCAGAGGGTAAGGTGGAATTCTCAGGTCATTCAGCTACAGTAACCTCTTTATGATGAGGTACTACATTATGTTTTGTAGGAATAGGGAAATGGGGTGAAGTTTCTCTTCTTCTTCTCTTCTCCAGGCACACTTGGGTATTTGAGCTGGTATAACTGCTATGGAGGAATGATGTTCATAGCTGTTGGATTGCTTTGGGTCAGCTGTGGTAGAGGCAAAACATGGCCGTTGTTCTGACTAGGCTGAGGTACCTTAATGGCTTGCACAAGATTTGCTTCTAGTTGGTTGATGGCTACCTTCTTTGACGTGGTTCTAGTGGAGCTGGCAAGGGTGAGTAGTGCATCTTATACCAAACCTACCTTGATGGCCAACTCTACTTTTGTAGCTTTGTTGACAACCTCAGCCAAGTTGCTCTATGAAGCAGTCAAGAGCATCAATTGGTAAGTGGGACCCAACGTTTTCATGAAGGTGGATATTATGTCCTCTTCGAACATAGGGTGTTTTTCAATCTCCACCTATAAGCAAAATCCTTGATACTCTATCCTATAATGGTTCTCATTCCTTCTATCTCTTCCCTGATCAATAGCATCTCAAGATTGAACTTGTAATAGTTAAGGAATGATTGTGTCAGGGCCCTTCACGTGCTAATATTACACTTTTTTTGGTTTGTTAGCCATTTTCTTGCATTCTTCTTTAGACTCTGGCCAAACATATGAACCGAAATATGCTCATCATGTCCCCACTAGAGCATAGCGTTATAATACATGCGTAAATGCATCCTAGGGCAGGTGGCACCATCATACTTCTTGTGATTAGGCATTTGGAAGTTTGGCAATAGAACCCCCCTGGGGTGGATACAGAGATTCTCAAATTCCATAGAGATGGGGAACTACCCTCCTTTCATTAGCTTTACCCTCTACTACAAGCTTGGCTAGCTTTGCATTGGTCCCATCATCCTTGGAAGGAGTAACACTCTCCTTCCCTTTTTTGCTTGATGTCAATGGCCCATACTGCTCTTCTAGGTCTAAGATGGCCCAGTGTTTTGGCTTCATATACGTGGTAGTGATCCAGAGTGTGGCCATGACATAAATGGGGCTTTATGTGTATAACTGGCCATGTGATGGAGTTTGCTTAATAGTACTAGGAGGTGGTGGTGACTCAAAGACTGTACTCTGGCCTTGAGACCCTCCTTGCTTTAATAAGTATTTAAACATCAGCCTCTCAAACTCAATAAGTGTAGGAATTCGAGGATGCTCATTGGTGTTGGGTTGGCTGTGGAGTGGTAGAGAGGTTTGGGGTGGTGAAGAGGATTGACCATGCTTAGGGGTGGATGTCAAACCATGTCAGGACATGAAGTCCCCCATTAATTGCTCTACTTCTAACTTAAACCCATCTGAAAGGGTATCTTCAAGACCCATCCTATTAGGAGATGGGTTCCTAAGGATCCTTTGGGAGGGTAAGAGGTGTGGTGCTTACCGAAGGCGGAAGTATTGACTTGTCGGCCATAGATTTGCTAAGTTACGCCTTCTTCTTCTACAGTCAAGTCTCTAGGGAAGTAATTGTAGCTTACTTAACTGTGTTTTGAGATAGGAGGATTGATTATCATTATCTGTTGGGTTCATTCCTTACATTCATTCACAATTGATAACTAGGTGCTTTTACAAGTGCATATGTCATACAGGTGAATTCATGTCCTTTAATTAACTACAAGATTTTTGGCAACAAAACTTTGTACAGTATACACATATCAGAAATGATTACAAAAGGAGGGGGCGTTTGCTATAATACATCATAAAAAAAGCATAAACATCATAAAAGAAAGCATAAAATGTAATCTAAAGATCTAGCACCACAGGAGGTGGTGGTGGCGACACCGATTCGTAGGCCAAGGAGATGATTTGTTTTCTCAGCTCGTGAACCCATGATGGTATCCACTAATCTTGTTTAAAGGCCATGCTGTTGTTGTGCCTCATCTCGATTCCCAAATCTTCATGGGAAGTCTTATTATCATGAAGCTCACTTTTCATGAAGTGAATGAGCTCGGCTTAGGTTTCATTCCAATGTTCAGTGCACTCATGTGAGACCTCGGCCTCTATAAGCAAAATTATCTTAGCTTTTAAGGTAGCCTTGGTTTAAGTATGTAAAGCTCACTCCTTAGCTAAGTCTGTTAATGCTTGCACGTGCTCAGCCTGAGTATGAGAAAGCTCTGTATATGATGAAGATGTCGATTTGGTGCATGGCCTCTTGTTCGAAGAAGTGGATGCTACAAGTGTAGCAGGCTATAAAGGGAGCTAATGTAGAAGCCAATGCTCGTAAGCTGATGTCATGGATTGTACTTTCGAGGATAGTAGTTGCAGATGTCCTATGACTTTGATATACATGTTATCCTATAAAGTGTCTAATATAGATCGCATATGAGATGTACAATGGTCAAACTTAAAGATATCTTCGAAGACTTAGTAGTCGAAGAGATCCTGCCTGAGAGTGAATTATCGAAGGATGCGTATGGGTACATAAGGAGTGCTTTGGTGGACTCCTGTGATAACCATACAGGTACGGTCCTTGGTAGCGAGGAGAAGGTAACGTGCTTTGTGCCACTTGACCAGCCAAGTGATTTGTTCAAGAAGCATAGCAATTAGTAAGCTTTGATAACCAAGTGTAGTAGTTTTGGTTAGCAAGGGGTAACTTTTGATATCTATCTATGCTAGAGTCAGATCTTGAGACACATAAGTTGGGAAGGATGCAAGGATAGATAGGTGTTCCCGTAGCCAACCTTGTAAGAAAGTTGGGTAATCATATAATCGACCTTTGGAATGTCGTGCACAATGAGATAGACTAGAGATAGTCCTAGACATGATCATAGGTGCAAGCGTCTTCTTTTGTAGAAACCGTCCCAAGATATCGAGTAGGACACCATTGATATGATGATGGCTATGTGATAAAAAAAGTTGTCTTAAGATGACCAAAGTAAATGTTTTGAACTTGATGGGGTCGGTGAAGTTGCCGACTTTCTTCCAACTTCTTTCCAATTGAAGGTTGAAAGGGCAATGCAGGTATTCTCATATAGTTTCTTTACGTAGGGAGACCTTAGAGATATCCAATGTGTGGAAGCCTTTGAGGTAACTAGGCTTATGGGTTGGGATCACGACACTAACACCAAGACAATGTTCCCAATCAAAGAATCGATAGTGGGTGTAAGTTCTTGTTCTTCAAAGTGGAAAGCCATAGATGATGGGTCCCAAAAGGAATAGCTACCCTTAACAGTGGCCAATCCAAATTGATTTTGCTAAGGTCAATGTTGCCTCTAGTCGGCTTTGATTTTTTTAAACTTCTAGTTCTTCGGGGGGGAGGGAAATTAAGGCATTTGCAAAGTTCATGGAGATGGTGGAGTATGAATCCAATTGCACAGGTCTGTGATCCATGTCTATAAGCACAATCATGAACATAGGGTTAAAAATGTCATTTTACAATCAAAAACAATATTCTACAGAAATTAAGCCTAATGCCTGAATTTTTTGTTAACGCTTGAATTTAATTGAACTAAAATCCAGGCGTTGGATGCACGATTAGGCGTTGGAACAGTTACGGATAAAAAATACCGAACACTTGAATTTGGTCTCTGATGTGATAAATCGCAAGTATACGAATCGCTCAAGAAATAAAGTGTAAGAGTTGAGTGTCGAACCCACGAGGATTGTTTAATTTA